>BPLQ01012752.1:1101940-1121531 GCA_021605075.1 Caerostris darwini
TTGTATCTTGAATTGATCTTGTATCTGGATATTGTATCTTGAATTGACCTTGTATTTTAATATTGTATCTTGAATTGATCTTGTATTTTAATATTGTATCTTGTATCTTGATATTGTATCTTGATGTTATATCTTGTATGGCTGATTTTCGTATTTTGAAATAATTTTCAGTTTTTTCCCTCATTCTTTAATGATATTTTGTATCTTCATTTTGGAGGGAGCGATTATAGACACATAAAAACTTTCGTAAAACGAATGGCTTTGTTTTACAAATTGAATGGGCCTTTTTTTTTTGTGTCTTGGTATTTTATATAATATGTTTATAACTCCTAATACAAAATCGTTAACTAATATTTCGCTAAAGCTGCCACATTGGAATACGATTGAATAAACCAGTGGTTTTTAAAAGGTGCGCTAAGTCTTTAATTTAAAAAAACTTTATTTTAATTCAAACAACAGCACACATAAAATAATATTTTTAAAGAATCGAAAAGAACACAGAAACTTCCCTTCTTTCAAAGTCTAGGCAATTAAATGTCCACCGGATTGATTAATTAATTCAACCTAATTCTTTTGAAACAAGACGTGAGAACTATTTCAACAATTATTTCGACTAATTAAATGTTTAAATTTTTGAAATAATACTTTATTTCTGTTTAACGACTTATTTATATCCCTACATCAAAACTCCTCAAACCAATTTAAACTCCTTTTTTCAAACCAAAAGAACATTTTAAAGAATCAAATGATAACACAAAAACTTCCTTTCTTTCGAAGTCTAGGTAATTAAATATCCACTGGTTTGATTAATTAATTGAACCTAATTCATCTGAAACAAGACGCGAGAACTATTTCAACAACTATTTCGATTAATTAAATGTAAAAAATTTTCGAATAATACTTTATTTCTTTTTAATGACCCATTTATTTCCCTACATCAAAACCAATTTTTAATCCTTTTTAAAACCAAAATCCAAATTACAATTTAAGAACATTTCAAAGAACCGAAAACAACACAGAAACTTCCTTCCCCAAATCTCCTTCCAGACAATTCCGAGGTCTCTCCTGAATTGATTAATTAATTAAGTCTTGCCGACTGTACCCCAAACAAAACGCAAGAACGATTTCAGCAACTGTTGGAAGATAAACAGAACGGAATTCTTCATTTTGTGGGCTCCCCTTTATCCAGGCAGCCCTCCCGTGTCGTGATTCATGCCTCAATCTTTTATCCCACTCATGATGAGGATCATAACGGACACTTACACCGGGGGCAACATCTGTTGTTGAATATGAAGTAGCTCGAAGACAAAACTCTACAAATATGTCGCCACAAACAGCGAACATTAATCTTTCTTCGCTGAGTTTAATTAAACCGGTATCGATTAACTGCCACGCGGATTAATATTTATTCGGAACATCTGCCACAAGACAAAGGACTCGGGTACAAAGAGTGGTAACATTAAGAGGTTATGTTATGCCCTGTGTTAGTTTGAAATCCGAGCACAAGAGTGCGCTTTCTTTAAGTTTATTAATTAATATCTCCTTGCCCTTCTGTTCAGGTTTCGGGAAAGGAAAAGCTTTAAGATTTTGGTGGGGAAGGATTATTAATCACATTGCAATTTTCTTTTGTTGTCGCCCTTGTGTCAAAGTAGTTGGACAAGTTTTGCGGGGAAGTGATGGGTTTGTAAAAATATTGTTTTACATCCTCTTAGGAAATTCAGTTTGGTAAAATGCTGCAGATGAATTTGGCCATAATGTATTTTAAACTAAATATGCTTGTTGGAAATTATTTTTATTATTTTTATAGAAATTATTTATATTTAATTATTATTGATATTTTAGACATTATAATGTCTGGTTGGGCTTTCATTTTTAAAGAATGGGAGTTAAAGGTAAAGTGGAGTTCTGTAGAAAATCTCTCTGCTCAAATGGTACATCAACCTGGTAACCAATGGTCTTTTTGGACCATCAGCGTATTGTAAACTAAATATGTTTGCTGAAAATTATGTATGTATATATCAGGATGTGCTTTCATTTTTAAAGAATCGAAATTGGAGTTCTGTAGAAAATCTTTCTGCTTAAATTGAAAGGAGATTCATAATAAATTTTGAAGATTTAATGTGATATTTTTCTAACATTAGACAGAATTATGTTTTTATTTCAATGATTATATTTGTCATCCTTTTGTATTATTTAAACTCCTTGTATTATTTTTTTTTCACTATCATATGTATGATCAACACACTGTGGTTTCCTAAAGTTTTCGTACACTCTTTAAAAATTTGAAGAAAATAATTAGCATATAATTTTTGAATAAAGTTCATTTTTTTTTCTGATATCATCTACGTGTGAAACTCCATGGAAAGGAAAAGCTTTCGGATTTTGGGGAAAAGGATTATTAATCAGATTGCAATTTTCTTTTGTTGTCGCCCTTGTGTCAAAGTAGTTGGACAAGTTTGCGGAGAAGTGATGGGTTTGTAAAAACATTGTTTTAGATCCTCTTAGGAAATTCAGTTTGGTAAAATGTTGCATATAAATTTGGTCCATATTGTATTATAAACTAAATATGTTTGTTTAAAATTGTTTATGTATAATGTCTGGTGGGCTTTCATTTTTAAAGAATGGGAGTTATAGGAAAAGTGGAGTTCTGTAGAAAATCGTTCTACTCAAATGGCCCATCAGAGTATTGTAAACTAAATATGTTTGCTGAAAATTATTTATGTATAATGTCTGGATGTACTTTCATTTTTAACAAATGGAATTTATACATAAAGTGGAGTTCTGTAGTAAATCTTTCTGCTCAAATAGCCCATCAGTCTGGTAACCAATGGTCACTTTGGCCCATCAGCGTATTGTAAATTAAATATGTTTGTTGAAAATTATTTATGTATAATGTTTAATGGGCTTTCATTTTTAAAGAATGGAAGTTGTAGGGAAAGTGAAGTTCTGTAGAAAATCTTTCAGCTCAAATTGAAATGAGATTCATAATAAATTTTGTAGACTGAACCTGATTTTTTTTTCTAACATCAGACAGAATTATGCTTTAAATCCAAATATTATAATTTTAGTTCTTGCTATTATTTAAACTCAGGGCCTGATGCCCGAGTGGCTAGAGCTCTGACTCTCGGTACCATAGGTATCGGGTTCAAATCCCGGCTTGCTCATGGGTGTTTATAGTGGTTCGGAATTCACTTTAAACCGTAGGTTCCGGTCCTAATACGATCGTAGAGCGTTGCGGGGGCATTGTTACTCCGCGTCCGTATCTTCAAGTTATATGCTCCCCCTGGGTAATGCAAAGTGAGTAATGTCTGTAGAGCACTTGCCTTAAGGCATCAAAGACAATTGTCTAAGTAGGTTGCCAGCTGCATTAGAACGAAAAAAAAAATTATTTAAACTCTTTGTATTACTACTTTTATTATCATGTGTGTAATAAATATACCGTGGCCACCTGAAGTTTTCGTACACTTGGCATAT
Source organism: Caerostris darwini (assembly GCA_021605075.1). Lineage (NCBI taxonomy): Eukaryota > Metazoa > Arthropoda > Arachnida > Araneae > Araneidae > Caerostris > Caerostris darwini. The sequence continues at coordinate 1,105,415 of BPLQ01012752.1, forward strand.
AATTATCGTGTAAAGTTCAGAATTTTTTCATATCATAAACATTCTGAATTAAATTCAACATTTTTTAAAAATATATTGAGTCATATTCTTTTTATAAAAATGAATATGCAAACAGGCGGAGAAACAGTACGTTTTTCACAGAAGTGACTAACTATCGAAACAATTTTGGAGGAATTGGTAAATAAAATTATATCTGTTGCTTTTTACCCATAAAATTATTGATATTGTTTTAAAGAGCGGTCGTAACCTTGGTCAGTTTTTGTTTGTTTCCTTGATCATTTTCAGCTGTTTTTATCGGTTTATTTAAATTTCTTTCATGTGCTTTTTTTATTATTAAATTTCTTTTACGTGCTTTTTTATAAAATCGCTTAAAATTCTATGATTGTATTTTTTTTATTGTTTTTATTTTATTTCGTTTACATAGTTGTTTTTTTTTATATAAAATCGTTTGAAATCCTATAGTTTTTATTTTTATAGTTATTTTAATTGATTTTATTTTTATTATTAAAATAAAAATTAAAAAAACTATAGAATTCCAAATGATTTAAAAAAAAAATATGTTATAGAAATTTTAAAAAAACAATGAAAAAAAAAAAAAAAAATAAAAGTTTAAATGATTTTATAAAAAAAAAATTTTGTTTTTTCTTTCTTGTTTGAACAATTATTTAATAAAATTTTTTTTCTGAATTTTATTTTATACTTTTTATTTTTTTTTTTTGTTTGTTTAAAATTGCTGTTATTCGTTTTGTTCTTACATCAAATTCGAAATATTTATTTATTTATTTTTATTTTTTAACCTGTATATCGGCCCAGGCTAAAGGGTAAGCTGTATATCATTTTATCTATTTATATTTTATTTTTTTTATTTCTTTTTGCATTTTGGCATTTAAAAAATTGTTTGCTTTTACTGTTTGCTTTGTTCTATTCTATTTATTATTTCAAAATCCCTCGTAGTCGTAGGGAAACAACGGACAGCATTCGAGAATATATTTCTTCTTAGTAGTGTTAAACCAGATCGGAATATATCTAAATTAGTGAATTTATTCCATTCTACACTGCAATTAGTGATAAAACGCCTTAAAAATGAAAATCGGATCTAAAATAAGGCCATACTGCAAAGTTAACTCTAATTGATCAGAGATTTATAGTGAGAAAATTAATGAAAATTCCACATTTGAGTTCGGTAAAAATTTCTGCGGAATTTCTGAAAGATTATCTATTCCAATTTCAGTTGAAACTATTTTACGAGTGCTGAGATCAGCAGGATTCTAGGAATTCCTTCTCGAAATCAATAATAAAAAATCCTGGAACGGTTTGGAATCATGTCTTATTTTCAGAAGACAGCAAATTTAACATTTTTGGTTCAGATGAGCGTATAAAAAAGGGAGAATAAAAAATGAGGAACTTAATCCCAAGAACTTAGTCGGAACGCTAAATCATGGCAATGGAGATATCCTATATGTAGAGGTGCATTTCAACATTATTATTAGTTAAGTCGGTGTTTAATGTTGATGTAATAAATTATGATCTTTATTTAAATATTTTAAAAAATAATTTAAAATTATCAGCCTAAAATTTGGGTATTGGGTTCAATTTTGTTTCAATATAACGATCCTAACTAAAGAGTTCTCAACTTTTGCCTCTGGTGTTTTTATAATTTTCCGAAAATGCAGAATACAGAACGTTAGCCACCAGATTTAAAATCTAATAGAACCCATTTAGATTTATAGAAAGAATTGAAGTTTATAGTACGAGGGCACAGGAAAGCCGCTCTAAAAACATCAATAATATTGGATAAGAATATTGCTGCAGAAATTACTAAAGAAAAATAAGACTATTGAATTCTGTGTCAAAATGTTTAAAAGCTGTGTAATGTGAGGTAATTGTAATGCGTTTTTGGAAGGTAATCTTTTGTACTTTTTGATTATCTGTTTTCCAAAATTATAATAATAATTCAGTCTTAAAATATTTAATGTAGTTAAATAGATATTAAGAAATATCTATTAATCATAGTTATTAAGAAATTCTCTTCTGAAACAATAATTTGTATTAATGGATAGACAAATATTTCATAACTTTTGAGAGATAATGTAGGTTATTTTTCTTTTAACTTTTAAAATTTAGTTTTCATTACGCTTAAGTTAAAATTAATTGTTATGATTAATTGTCTTGATCGGCGTAACAGCCAAAACCATCTACCTGCCGGCAGATTTCGAGACATGAGATGATTTCTTTTTACGAGGTAGGATTGTCAGCGGTACTAGCGCTATACAGCCATATTAAACTGGGACCTAAAGATTAAAGTGGATTCCGAACCACTACAAACATCCATGGAAGTGCTGGGACTCGAACCTGAAACCTGAGGCAGCGAGTACCAGAGCGCTAGTCACATCAGGACCCGATTAAAGAGTAATTATAGGATTTTTTAATACTAATATATTATTATAAATTTACTACTGTAAATTTTGGCAACTGAATCATATTATTTATTATTTTATATTTAATATTAATTTATTATTTATAAATTTTTTTAAGATGATTTTTATACATCACTTTGATTTCAATTGATTTTTTATATGGCCAGTTTCACAATGTACCTACCATTTTTTCATTTAACAGAAACATAAAAGTATGACATGTTTTTATTTTATGCTAATTGAAGTTTAATTAATAAGTCAACTAAAGTATATCATAAAAGTGATTTAGTAAATAGAATTGTCCATCCGCATATTTTTCATTGTGATATACTGTTCCCAAGCACCTAATATCAAAAATTGCACATGCCATGTAATCAAGCCGTCTGGATGGAAAGTCGATGTCATCAGGTTAGAAATGATATCACTTAATGCAGTGAAAAGATAATGAGTTCATCAGGCGAATCTCAAACCGCAACAGATGACACCGTGATGTACGGATTCCACCCCCAGATAACTCCATTTGGGGCATGATAGACTAGATTATTACTTACCACTCAAACTTTCGCATTAAAGGAACCATTAAATATATTGAATTATGATGGTAGTATAATCACGATTGAATGAATGATATATAAGTTCATTCTTTGACGTTTAATGAACATTTTAAATGCACGGATCTAAATCAAATAATATAATTTTTTTTTCTAGAAAAAAATGTAATGTGTACTAAGAAAATGTTTTTTTAATAAAACTAAAAATTATTTTAATAAAATATTTGCAAATTAAAAAATTTAACCCAAGTATTTTCTTGCAAAAAATGGAATGCTCTAACTCGTGGCTCAGTGGCAACGTACGCCGCTGGTGAGAATTAGGGCTGAGGTTCAGTCTGCTAAAGGCTTGGTTTGTAGACACTGTTTCAAAAAATGAGGAAACTCGATGGTGTTTGGGATGTTCAGCATCTTGCCGCGTTGGTCGGATTATCTGGTGAGAGTTTTCCGGATTTTCTCCCATACAATAGGCAAATGCGATGTAGTTCCTTCTAAAAGTCCTTTCGGGAGACCCTACCTTCCTACATTCCTCAGCGACATGGAGCTAAATCAGATTTCTGACTACAAGTGCTCCATCATAACAAAAGCTGCCCATTTCCCTCCTTCCATGAGAACACACGGGTTCATGAACTTGACGTAGATGTTGCTGTCTACCAAGTAGGGCAAGAAACAACAAATTTGTTACCTTTCTCTCCATACCAAAACAAGGCTGCGTTTTTTGGACAATGATATGGAATGCTCATGCCAGAATCCAATTATTCCTTCTCGTCCATAAATGTTCCACTTGGATAACATTCGTCCTCAGTGCCTGATATTATTCCCAATTCTTCAGTATGTGATCTTCCATTATTTTGTACAGCTTGCACCTCCGGGTTCGATTCCCAGCAGTGCCATGGATATTTGTAGTGGTTCGGAATCCTCTTTAAATCGTAGGTCCCAGTCTAACGTGACAGTAAAGCGTTGGACATAGAGCTGACAACCCTACCCCGTCAAAAAAGAAAAAACATCTCATGATTCGAAATCTGCCAGTAGGCAGACGACCTTGGCCCACCATAGGGCTGTTGCGCCACTAATGATGATGATAATGCAAACATTATTTATTACATCGGTGATGTTCCACTTTTAAACTCCATTAAAAGAAAAAATGAAAATTATGTGTCTTATAGTCACAATCGCCATCGAGTCACCTCGTTTTTAAATCTTCAATGTGACACTTAGCAGTACTATAAATAGGTAGCAGCACTATAGATTCGAACCTCAGACCAGGAAAAATTATCATTGGGATATAAATAAATTATAAGTACTTGATGTAATGAATATTTACATTGGTCCTGCTTTCTTAATTCCATTAAACTCTTTTTAAAAACTTTATTATTAATATATCATTGGAGAAAAACAATATGAACACCGCAGGCGAGTAGACGGTGTCATTCTATGATAGATGAACCTGTCTCTCCAACTGTCTCGCCGATAAATAGATGATGCGTCGGCCTTATTAGTTCAGCTACACCTCCTAATGATGGATTCGTCTTATTTGTTGGCCGTTTCAGTTTACAGCTGCAAATGTCAGCTTCATTGACGGTCGTCCCCAATGCTGAACTGAGCTGTCATTTTTATCCTAGTGATAAAGCATTGCTGCATCATCGCTCTTTGAAAAAGAAGATTGAATCTTTATTAAAATTGGGATATTTGGAGACTTATATAAAGATAAGAGTGTTAATTGGAAATTTGAAATATCTTTTAAGCTGTCTTGTACAATTTATCATTTAAAGAAATTGCGTAAATTGCAAGAACGTTACATATATCAATTGATAAATAATAATTGAGTAATACTTATCAACTGAAAATACTACCATTCTGTAAAATAACTAATTAATGAAAATAATACCATTCAGTGAATGGTATTATTTTAATTTATATATATATATGAAAAGAGGCTGATGGACGAGTGACTAGCGCACTAGTGATCGATGCCATGAATGTTTGTAGTGGTTCGAATTCCACTTTAAACCGTAGGTCCTTGTTTAATATGACTGTACAGCATTGGGCGTAGGGCTGATAACCCGTCCCCATAAAAAAAAAACATCTCCGACCTCGAAATCTGAGAGTAGGCAGACGTCCTTGGCCCACCAAGAGGCTGTTGCGTCACTGATGATATATATATATATATATATTATATATATATGGGGATGTATATAATGTGTGTACGTTCCATCATAACTTAAAAACTTTAACATGTAGACGTTCATATTTTTTTTCGGAATTTATCATTTTAATTCAAAAATTACTAAAAACTCCTTATCAACTACTTTCTAATTTAAAAAAAAAACCATTACTTTTCTATTGCCAACAGATTTTCCCGCCACCAGAAAGCCTGGCTAGCCTTTAAAATAGGCTATTGGCAACATTGGTTAAATTATTGTTTAAAAAAATAAGATTAGAAATTTACAGTATTAGTTTTGAATTTATTTTCCAAACTAGTACTAACTAATTTTGTGTGTGTGTCCAATCCTCAGTATCCTGCTGTGTGAGACGGACATCCAATGAGTAATCTACTCAGGGTTGAAGGGAAAAGGGTAGCTGCTGTTGTGGGATAGAGCATTTCTAAGTAGAAGTCTGAGTTTGCTCCGAGTCGCTGAAGAAGGAGGATTTTTAGGAGGAACTATACCACATTTGCGTATCGTATATAGAAAATCCGGAAAACTCCCACCAAGTAGTCCGATTCACGAGGAAAGTTGCTGAACTTCACAATTGCCCTCGAGTCTCTCTCGTTTTTGAAAAAGCCTCTACAACAAAGCCGCCAGTGGACTGAACTTGAGCCCTAATGCTCACCAACGGCGTACTTTGTCATTGAGCCAGGAGTCGGGCCAATACTATTTTAATTTAAAAAATAAATACAAATAGATTAAAGCTGAAAAATAATTATTGGGAATTTTGGTTACCAATGATTGCCTTATTTAGCCAATTTATATTATTTAATGATAGCTAAAATCTCAAGCCTTTAATTCTGCATAAAAAATTTTCTTAGTAAAATTACCAAAATTAAAAATGTTTTACTTTTTTGTAACCGGGCAATGCCTGGTTATATCTACTGGTATCGTACAAAAATTAAATAAAAAATTTAATTTAATTTTAAAACAATAAATCATTTAATTCACTGAGTAAAACTTGTATATTTATGATTTATCTTGTTATCCACGAACTTTTTGAATCAATTTTCAGTCTTAACTTAAAGACTGAAAATTGCTACAGAAGGTTTGTTGTTTAAAATAAAACTTATTCAATAAACTAGAAATAAAAATTAAGTTAAGGAGTTACTTTTCATATAACTTTTTTATTAATATATTATTTTTAATGCAACTAAAAAACTAAAACTTGATTTAATTTTAAAACAATGAATCTATTTTGTCCACTAGATTTAATTTGCAAATTTATGTTCAATGTGAAATAAGATTGCTAATAGAAAAATTGAAGAATCTTTTAGAGGAAATAACTAATTAATTAATCATTTAAAAATTTTTCTTCATTTTGTAAGCAGGATTTCTTCAATAAATTAATTGATAAAAACTAATTGAGTGGAACTTATTACTGAAAGACTAAATTAAAAAAAAAAAAATTTCTTTTTGTGTTTGATGATATTTAAACGTCTCATAAAATTCTGTCAATACATTTCATTATGAGTATTTAATTTAAAAAGAAAATCTCCTTACAGAAATGATGTACAAAGTTCTTCTTTGTTTAAAATAGTAAAAGTCATTAAATTAATTAAAAAAATAAGTTTAATGAGCTACTTTCTTTATAATAATTTTCTTACATTAATTTTAATTCATTTTAAACTGTTGAGATTTTTATATGCATTGAAATTTAATTACTAAAAGAAACTAAAACCTGCAAATTAAATTTAATTTAAAAAGTTAAATTATCATTAGTTGATTAATTCAAGCCTGTTTAACTCTTCAATTCTTTGAAAATGAAGAAATATTTATTGCGTGTCTTTTAAGAAATACTTTTTATAAAAATGGAATAAGTTTGTTTTTACGCTAAATTTTTTGTAAGTAATTAAACTCGAAATTGGTTACAGTTAATAAAAAAAATTAATTAATGTAAAGTGAAATGTTTCAGTCAGTTTTATAATTACCTAATTGTTTCGGCTGAATTGACAAATCTTTCATGTAAAAATTACCCGATTTTTTTTAAAAATTAAATACTACAGTATTTAATTACTTCAGTATGCACTATTAATACTATAGTGTGCAGGTTGGCAACTGGATTGTAACAGGTCGGGGTTGGGCTGAGATATTTGAGGCATAGGATGGAGAATTCACAGCTTTATTTACACGTTCACGCACTTACAATTACAGATATATAATATTTAATACATTTAAAGACAGATAATAATAGATTCGTATAAGGACTCCAATACCAAACCCAAAACCTGATACTCAGGTAAGCGCGGGATGCGCGAAATATACTTCCTCTCCAATTCGGAATTTGTAGGCCAACTAATACGCAGGGTTGCGCTAAATATATTTCCTCTCGGGATAAAAGACTATAAACTAAACATTTCTCAACAGATTGGTTTGGTTTGGTTGGTCGCTCTATGGTCATCTTGTACACACTTTGGGCTAAACAGACCGGGACCTACAGTTTAACGTGGATTCCGAACCACGAACAAACATCCATGCCACCGCCAGGATTCGAACCTGAAGCCTGGTTTCTCAACAGAAGCGCATGGTTGCGTTGTACTTCCTCGCAGGTGAGAGTCTCGAGGCCTACTGACAATTTCTCTTGATGCCATAGGGAGCACTCTTGCCAATGTGTCGGAGGAAGTACAGTTACAATAGTTTTTTAACTTTTAATAAATTTATTTTAAATTCCTATAAGATATTATTTTGTTTAAATAAACTATCTTAAAATTAAATTTCCTTTTTTAGCAGAATTCATTTATGAAATTTATTTCAAATTCTTACATATTTTACAATATGAATAATTTTGAATAACAAAATACATGATTCTTATTGATCGGTTACATAAAAGCATTTAAATTTCCTGACTTACTATGTAAATTTAGTTTATGCTCTACTTTCGAAATTAAATTATTAAAGAATTGAATTTGGATATTCAGTTTTTTTTCCTATTAAGAAATTATCTACATTATGATCAATTTATTTTGCTAAAAAAAATGACAAGATACTGTTTGATCATTGTTAATGGAGATTTTTATCAAATCAGTCGACAAATCAAGTCTAAACCGAAATGCTGTAATATAAATAAAAATTATTAATCTTTGGATAAGAGAACTAACTTGTTGATAAGAATTTAAAAAGATAAATGGTACATCAAAAAAATTTTTTTTTTCAACCACATAATTCCAGCACTGCTAAATTGTTTGTCTAATATTTTATTTCGGTTATATGGGAGGAAGGGGGGGGGGAAGAATAGTTTATAAAAAAAATTCGTTCGATATCTGTAACGATCAGTCAAAGCTTGTTTTTTGGAGTTCTACAAATAAAATTTTACTTTTTTAAAAATATACTTTAAAAGAGTTTTTTTTTTTATTGTAACGGTATTTTTTGTATGTTTTTCTTTCTTTCTAATGCAGCTGGCAAACACTTAGACAGCTTGGTCTTGGATGCCTTAAGGCAAGCGCTGCACAGGCGTACTCACTTTGCATAACCCAGGGGGCGCGTGTAACTTGAAGATAAGCCACGGACGCGGAGTAACAATGCCACCACAACGCTCTACGATCCTATTAGGACAGGGACCTATGGTTTAAAGTGGATTCCGAACCACTACAAACATCCATGGCACCGCCGGGACTCGAACCCGAAACCTGTGGAGCCGAGTGCCAGAGCGCTAGCCACTCGGCCATTCAGGCCCTATTTTTTGTATGTAAATGTCTTTCAAACCAATATGCCATTCAATTCCTTCTATTAACTCACACTCTCCCTATATATATCTTGTTCAATTTTCCAATCCTTCATAAAATACTTTTTATTCATCCACTCAAGTTCAAATACATTTTTTTTGAACTTGTAGTGGATGACACTGGATGTGAATACAGTTTTTTCAAATAATTTTAAAATTCAGTAATTAAATTTAATTCATTAATTTTAGTTTTTTTTAGATTTAAGTTGCAAGTATCTACCAATAAATGGAGCAGATAAAGTTAAAAAAATGAATGAAAATTATTTACGAAGGACTTTCGGCGATATAGTGAAAAAAAAGTAGGAATCGACTTTAAATTTTTTTTTTTTTATATATTACTTTCTCTCTTTCAGAATTGAAATGCCTGTCGCAGTTTGAGCCATTTGAAACAAGTCCAACTAGGCCGAAGGGAGCAGGGTCTCAATAGAAGGATGGCTCATAATTTAATTCAAGAATTAGAATTATGACAGAACATGACTTCAAGAAGGTAGCTGTAGACCTTAAGGAATGGCAGGAAGGCAACTGATTTATCCAGTAATCCATTTGACGCCAGTTAACAAAAAGTCCATTAATAGGTGAATTAAAGAAAGAGATCTGAGCTCGCAGTGCACTGACTACCCCACACCTGTTTCCTCCGACAAGAGCATTTATTGTGGTTATAGATACAATCGACTTGTGAGCTCTCTGACTAGAGTAGAAATGTGTTCAGTGATGAGTACCTCTCGGAAATTCCTGTCTGCTCTGCATTTCGTTAGATAGCCTAATTCATCTTTGGTATACTCACGGTACGGGATATGTGGACGATATTTTATGCACCGTTGTATATATCAACAGAAATTTGCAATGCACCCCGAACTAGCATTTCAACAAGATAACGCTAGTAATCACAGCAACTGATTTATCCAGAGATCCATTTGGCATCAGTGACCAAAAGGATCTAGGCGAATCAGAGAACAAGATTTGAGCTCGCAGTGCGCTAACTACTACTTGTTACCACCTACAAGAGTTCCCACCACAAGTTTACTGTGGTTATGGGTACATTCGACTTTAAATTCGAAAAAAATTTGCAATCCACCCCGAATTAGCATTTCAATAGGATAACGCAGGTAATCAGTTTTACTGATAGTCTTCATATTTGTTAAATATTTCCCTAGTCAACTAGATCGCAAGATATCTGCTCAATGAGATATGAAGAGCAAGTGTCTTCTGCCATCTTAGGTTTGGTTTGGTTTGTCACTCTACCGCCATCTTGTGCACATGACGGCTAAACAGACCGGTACCTACAGTTTAAAGTGGATTCCGAACCACTACAAACATCCATGGCACTTCTGGGACTCGAACCCGAAACCTGTGGTACCGAGCGCCAGAACGCTATCGACTCGGCCATCAGGACCCCTACCTAACATCTTAGGATCTAATCAGTTCTACTCAACAGTTGGAGAAAATTTAACAAGAAATCCATTACGAAAACATCCACCAACGTTGCGAATCAATGCTAAGGCAAAAATGGGGCAATGCAGCTAGATATAGCAATTGGATATATGTATGTAGCTAAAGATTCATTGGGTTGAATGTAGCTACATCTCATAAATATAATATTTAATTCCTCTGAAATTTTAATTATTCCGTTTTCTATACATATGCATGACTTCTACTGACTTAAATTCCAACCGGTAATTGAATCTTGATGTATAATTTTTTTTAAACAGTGGATATATGTCTTCTCTAAGTAGATTCTATTTATTTATTTTGCAGGCTTAATGTCATTATTTATGTGTAAAACCCGACAAACCATGAAACACTAATCCTCATTTCAAACAGTGACGTCATTGTAGCATGCTGAATGATTAATAAAAACCCAGAACTAACGAGAATTCATAACATGTAATTCTATGTGAAAGATCCTTACGTGTTGCGCCATTACATCAAACATTGGAGTGTGGTAAGTGTTATTTTATTATCGACCCGATTGACATCTATTCTGCGTAGATAAAAGTCAATTCTTGAAAGGCATGCGAATAAAAAGTATTACTATTTTCACCTGAATATTGAGTAAAAAATTTTCAGCTTAAAAAATTGCCAATGGTAACTATGGTAGTGATTCAGTGTTTGGTTGACAGAAAACTTTTTTTTAACAGAAACAAATTTATAATAATATCATACTCGATTTCTAGTAACAATTTGATTTCCAGTTTCTGGTAACTCTTAAGAGTTGCTTAGTTAAGAGGAAGGACTGAAATGTTCCCAGAAGACTGAGTCACCTCACTGTACAGTAAAAAGAAATGATTATGAATTTTGTACGAGAACCATGCTTCTAAGCAGAAATCTTGGAAATGATTGTTAAGGAAAACATATCGTTATTTTATTATTGTTGTTAAACTTTCAACCATTTTGCACATCCAAATTAATAATTATAATTAATAGCTTTTCTTTTATAGTAGTTTTGGAATATAGAGCTATTCAAACTTAATAAAACTTCTTCATTGGCGCAACAGTTCCATGATGGGCCAAATCAGTCCTGCCTACTGGCATATTGATACAGGAGACGCTTTCTTTTTACTGAATAGAAAATTGTTAGAACTAAGAGTCCTATTAGAACAGGACTTACGGTTTAAGGTGGATTCCAAACCATTACAAACACCTATGGCACAGCCGGAACTCGAACCCGAAACCTGTGGCAAAAGAGCTCTAGTCACTCGGTCATTAGGCCCTCTATTTTATAGTTATTAATCCAATTGTTATTGCATTAATTTTTAAATAGTACACTGTGGGAAAAAAGTAGAAGGACAGTCCTTTTTTTGTACAATATGCTTTTATTTTACTGCTTTTGACTTGATTTTTATAGAGAGTTGTTTTGTCAGAGTTTTAATTTACGTTAAGGGAAAGTTAAATGAAATTTTTTTACTTACCAGTATTTTAACTTAGAAATGCAATACTTAATAAGTTTGTGTGTGTGAAAAAAGTAGAAGGACACGCCCAAAAAATCTATTTAGAAGCTGTTGGAAAGTTTATAGGTAAGCGTTTTTTTCTTTTTTAATTCCTTTTTAACGAGAATAAACTATTTAGCTAGAAATTCATAGTTTTTGTTGGTTTTAGGATGCCCAGAGGAATACCCTTAAGTAAGTTTCCGAAGGGCCAAATAGTTGCCTATAAAAATGAAGGCAAAGGTGTGAGAGAGATTGCACGGCAGCTACGAATCAGTCCTAATACTGTTTCGAACTTCATAAGAAACCCTGAAAGTGACAGAAGAAAAAAGAAGACAGGAAGACCAAAAAAACTCACCCAACGTGATCAACGAAAAATCATTCGTGAACTCAAAAAGACTGGTGGAAATGTCGACAAGGCGCAATTTCAATCAGGAATTACACATGCAACCAGAAGAACTGTCTATAACTACATAAAACGCTCAAAAAGGTTCGTCTTCAAAAAACGGATACACCATCCGAAGTGGAATGAAAGACACATGAAGAACCGACTGCAGTGGGTTAAAGACCACATGTCCTGGAGCTCAGAATGGACCTCAGTTATATTTTCCGATGAGAAAAAATTCAATTTGGATGGTCCAAATGGTTATCAGTACTATTGGCACTGTCTTGGTATTGAAGAAGAAACTTATTCTACTCGACAGATGGGAGAAGGTGGTTTAATGGTATGGTTAGCAGTTGGCTATGGAGGCAGGACAAGTTTAGTCTTTCTAAATGGTAGACAGAACCATACAGACTACATCCAGACTCTAAACTCAAATCTTCTCCCGTATGGCACTGAGTTAGGAGGAGATGACTGGATTTTTCAGCAAGATGGAGTATTAATTCACACTGCAAATGGTGTTAAAGATTGGTTTGCAGCAAACAATGTTCGACTTTTACATTGACCAGCTAAAAGTCCTGATCTCAACATTGTACAGAACATATGGGCAATGATTGTACGTCGTGTTTACGAGGGTGGAAAGCAGTTTGAATCTGTAGCTGAGCTGCAGAAATCATTAAACTTTGTATGGGACAATTTTTGCCAAACAAAAATTCAATCTTTATACAGTTCGATGCCAAATAGGATCTTCGAAGTAATTCGAGCCAACGGGAAAAGAATTCCATATTAATTTATATAGTACACCTCTTTTTTAGAAGTGTCCTACTTTTTTCACTGATCATGAGATCGTCAAAACCAATTTTTTTATTAAGTATACTTTTTTTTTAATTGTGTACTTTTTTGTTTTGCCTAGATACAGGTATCTGCATGTAAAAACGTTGTGGATAAATTAATTGTTTAAAAAATGCGTCATTATTCATTTATCAAAAATAATATAATGTCCTTCTACTTTTTCACGCACTGTACTCCACAATCATTAAATTCTAGTATTTTTATTTATTTTGTACAATACTTCAATCCATTTCTATGACAGTTTTGGATTTTATGTTCATTTTAATTTTATTTCTACGTTATAGAAATCATGTTAATATATGTAACACAGAATATCAAATTATCAATATGCGTCAATAAAATATACCAAAACATTTATTTCTAGATATTTTCAATAATAAAAAAATAAAGCGTTTATTAATTAGAAAGTATTTTTAACAATGCAAATTCTACTAGAAAATATCAAATGTTAAATTTTTCTCAAATTTGTTTTCATATGACACACAAATGCGAAATAGTTATTGTCAGAAGTTCTTGCAAAAGGAAACTGTATTTACAAATTCCCAGTATTACTAATCATGATTTACGCTAATGTTATTCATCAACTGATGGCTGTTATTCATCAACTGAATTCGTTTATATTTTGCTCAACTGAATGATGGCCAAACACACCTTTATAATGATGGCGGCGAAATTAATGTAACGCATTACAATATTCAAGAAAAGATAATTACAAAATTACTACTTAAATAATCATTTATGATTAAATGGTGGTACATAATTGATTATTATAATTTAATGTATAGATGTCTATTTAAAACGGTATGAAAGTTAATTCATTTCCTTTCAATATATATTCTTACTCAAACTCTGGTGTAGGTGACACAGGTTTCGTGTTCGAGCCCCAGTGGTGCCAAGGATGCTTTTAGTGTTTCGGAATCTATTTTAAACCATATATCCCGGTCTAATATGATTATAGAGTGTTGAGCATAGGGTCTAGCCTGACAATCCTACCCTGTAAAAAGAAAGCATCTCCTGTCTGGAATGGTACCACAGGCTTCAGGTACGAATACTGGCGATGGCATGGATGTTTGTGAGTGGTTCGGAATCCACGTTAAACTGTAGGTCCCGGTCTAATTAGCGTAAAGTGTGCACAAAATGACCGTAGAGCGGCAAAATCAAACCAAAACAAATTATGTCTGGAAATTTGCCAGTAGGCACACGGCCTTGGCCCACCATGGAGCTGTTGCATTAATGAAGAAGATTTGATTTGTTGTTCTACAGTCATTTTGTGCACATTTTGGGCTAATTAGACCGGACCTATTGTTTAACCACTAAAAAACATCCAAGCTATCACCAGGATCCGAATCACTAACAAACTTCCATGACACCGCCAGGATCCGAATCTGAAGCCTATGGTACCAAAGGCCACAGCTCTAATAAATTGGCCATCAGGTCGCTGAAGAAGAATTCTTACTTAAAAAGAAGATAAAATGTAGATTGCGAAAAAAAATAGATTAGTAAAGTTAATTATTAAATCCATTAATAAAATACTTCAAATAATTGAAACACTTTAAAACGTGAATAAATGAAATTTCGTTTAAAATCAAACAATATATAAAAGAGTAAAAGAAAAAAAAAATCAAACAATTTTTAAAACTAAAATTTTTTATGGGTTTTTTTTTTTTTTTTTCGTTGTTGTCGTATTATTTTTCTTTAACCTAATGCAATTTTGACTCTTTTTATTTTTATAAAATCATACCTCGTAACCAAAAAAATTACTTCCACGTTTGCCAAAGATGAATCAACTTAAAAATGGAATGTTTACAAATTAAATGAAATGAATGGAAACAAAATTGACGTTCATCTTTTCCGTGGCTGATTGAAATTCTATTACCATTTATTTTCGGAAAAGAATGTCAAGGTATCTGGAAGAAAAGTAAATAAATTCGTGAACGAATGTTTAAATTCGTCATGAAAAACTCACGTGAAAGAATGCTCCGATTTAGTGAATGATTTAGTATTTATAGGAAAATCGACTTTTTCCATCAGGAAAATTTTAAGTATTTATGCTTGGCGTGTCTTGATTCCCGGATTAGATAATCAAAATCAATATTCTGGTTCTTCATTTAAAATGTTTTACATTATGCATTATTGATTTGTTTTATACTCTTCCCTGCTTTGTTAATAAAAATTCGATGAAAAATAATCTATTCTTACTTTTTCAATTTATATTGTTGGATTAAATCTTCAATCATGATGTTCATCATTTTATTTGTAATCCAAGGAAAATGGATTGCAAACTAAAGCTAGCTTATTGTTTACATGCTTATTGTTATTGCTAATTCTTTATTTGATATATTATATTATATAATATACATATATATATATATATATATCTGATGGACTATATATGACTCCATGGATGATTGTAGTTGTTCGTAATTCGTTTAAAGCCGTAGCTCCCGATCTAGTATGGCTATAGAGCGTTGGGTGTAGGGCTGACAACACTACACCTTAAACATCTCCAGTCTCGCAATCTGCCAGTAGGCAGACGACCTTGACCCACCATGAGGCTGTTGCGGCATTGATGATGATGATAAGTATTCTTATAATAATGATCTTTAAAGTCGCATTTATCCGGGACTTTTTGTTTGGTTATGTGTATAATCTTCGTACTTTTCAACTAATTTTATTTCTTTAATTATTTTGTATTCGCACAATTGTAAGCAATTGTCATTCACACTAATTAGCATGTAAGAGGAGATCGTTTCCGCTACTGGTGGATATTACAGTCACTGTCTTTGAAAAATGAGTGGATCCGGTGGAAATGTGTGATGAAGCGGTTTGCATTAATATTTCAATTACCTTAATATTCAGATTTTATTCTATAGAACACGCAAATGCGGGACAGTTACTCTAGAAAAATCCTCCAAATTGTTATTGATATTATTTCTCCAAACAATATTCTGAGTTTGGTTTGATTAGTCGTGCTACGGTCATTTTTTTGCAAATTTAGGCTAATTGGATAGAAACCTAGTTTAACGGGGATTCCGAATCATTAGAGAGTTTTTGCATACCGTACTT
>BPLQ01012752.1:1121931-1133260 GCA_021605075.1 Caerostris darwini
TTTTTTTTTCTGATTCGGCTAGTAATATGCAGTGCAAACTTATTCTAGGAAATTCAATGACTGATAAATAACAAAACTTAATATGTCATACAATAATCGAAATAGTACATAAGGAGAAATTCAATAGACTTACCTACTGTGTCCAGTTCAGTTTGCACCGACCATAGTTCTCCTATGAATCCTTATTTGTATCAGAATGCTACTCTAAGTAACAAACATGGAATTCCAATTCAAACTCAACTAGCATTTAATTTCAGTCAAGTCATATGTAACAAAACTTTTAACGCTTCGGATCCTTCGAGATTTTCTTATCTTTCCATCGATCTTCTCTATTTTAACATAATAATGATATTTTTACGAAAGTTCTGTAAGTTTCTTTTTAAGGATAATTAAAAGATACTATAACACGATCATCATCAAACGCACGACAGACAAAGGCTTTTCTTTGAAGAGATTTCCATACATTCCTCTGGGTGACAATAGTCCTCTAATTCTTAACCTTTAATACAGTAAAATCTTTTTCAACTGCGTCAATCCATCGCAACTCGTTCTCTTCCTATTTGCCCTTGTGCCTTTGCCAAAACGAGCCTTTTTGCAGGGTTTAAATCATTCATTCTAAATATATGAGCAGCTCGGTTTAATCTATTGATCTTGATAAATTTTATAACATCTGGGTCTTTAAAGCATTTATAAATTTCTGCGCTGTACCATCTTAGCCAACAATCACTTTTCCTAAAACATTCAAGAATAGCCTTTAAAATATTCCGCTCAAATATACCCACATGGGCCTCGTCAGATCTTGCCAAAGTCCATGTTTCAGAGCCACAGACCAAAACAGGTCTAATAAGGGTTTTATATAAGAATAATTTAGTTTTTCTTCATACGAAAAGACACGATAACACTGATTTAAATTCTAACTATCTGTGTGAAGCAGTTCATCTAATTTAATAATGTTCAGCACAAAAACAGGGATTTAGCTATCCCTCAAGGCTTTCTAAAAATCAGGAGTTTCTTTGAGTAAATGGTGGGATATGAAGGAGAATGTTCATTACGGAACTGTTAGGTGACAATTAAGTAATAACTGCTGAAATTTATTGTTGTCAGTTATGAAACCTAAAATAATTTTTACAGAAAAAATGGCTTGCATTGATAAAAAAAAAGAGGGAAGGGGCGATGCTGCAGCATGACAATGTCGAACACCACATTGCAAGTTTGACTAAGAATCTTCCAGAAAAATATTTCATCCCTCCTATTCTCTCGAGTTGGCATCTACAGATTACTATCTTTATGGAGGCTTACAGAATCATTTAGCAGGATTTGGGTTGACTTGAAGATAAGAGGTTTACATAAAACTAGATTTTTTTTAAGGCGAAGCAAAATAAAATTTATAAAATAAAGCATTGAAAAAGTTGTTGGAACGATGTTATTGAAAAGAATGTTGGGGTTTAAATAAAAATATTTTGGCCTCAATTTTTAGTTTTATTCCAGTCCGGAAGACACAGAACTTTCTATGATGATGAATGAAGTGGCATATGGGGATGTGAAGCAACAAGGACTATAATCCCCTAATCACTATATATATGAACAATTTATATTTTTAATCTGTCACTCTCCACAACGCTCTACGATCGTGTTAGACCGGGACCTACGGTTTAAAGTGGATTCCGAACCACTACAAACATCCATGGCACCGCCGGGACTCGAACCCGAAACCTGTGGTACCGAGCGCCAGAGCGCTAGCCACTCGGCCATTCAGGCCCCCAGAACTTTCTATATCACCTGATATAATAGGATAAATAAAAAAATATGTGCATAAATGAAATTTAGGTTGATTATTGTATGTGTAAAATCGTATATATGACTATATATGGCGCGAGTAGCTAGCTCTCGGCACTATAAAGTTTCGGGTTTGAGTCTCGGCCTTACGATGTATGTTTGTAGTGGCATAGAATGCACCCTAAAACGTAGGTCCCTGTCTAATATGATTGTTAGGCTAAGGTTGACAACACTACCTTTAAAAGAAAGTAGCATCTCATGTTTCGGAACTACCTGCAGAAGAAGGCTTTGGCCCACCATGAGGCTGCTGTGCCATTGAAAAAGAATATTGTATATATAATTATATTGATTTAAAGCCAAAGAAATACTTTTTGTGTTTGATAGTCTTTTTCTTCATTGTTTGTGACGAAGGTTTAATAATTATATATCTATATATATAATTTTTCAATTCTAAGCCTTACTGACTCTAAAGGAAGGTTATTTTATCTACTCCGTGTAACCAGAATACACCGCCAAATATGTCTTTGATTTGGATAAAGTTACCTATTGAGCAGAAATAGCATGGTTTATTTACATTCTGTGGATATGCCTTCGTTGCTAAAGCTATCCCCAGGATGCTATAATTAATTTATTTTGAGCTTTTATAAGTATTCCTTTTTGGTTTTACCAATTTCTTTCAGGTTTTGCTGATTTCTTGGACGATGTATTATATTGATATTTGTATTTGTCTAATGCTTTTCAGTTTCACTCACTATAACAACAATGCGATCTTTATCAATTTGGGGATACGTCCTTTTATCCTGACTTTATTGACCCTAATAGCTTTCTCCAGGACTTTGTTTCATCTTAGAGTTTTCAATCAAGACGGAAGTAATCTAGGTTAACTGAATTAAATATTACCCTTACATGGAATTCTTTTATTTTTCTGTTTACCCCCAACCCTGGAGTCGATATTGGCCATTTGTCTTTGACAATTTAGTTTAAATATTTTAAATAGTTTTCTGTTTTATAAAGAAAAAATCATTGCCGAATAAGATTTACATTTTTTTCTCTTACTACGTATTTTCGCAATGTAGTTTAAAAGTTAAAATTCTTTGATTTAAGAAAAAATGGTTAAATAGTTCAAATAAATAAAAAGAAAGCATATGGTGATCCAATTAAAAAATTTGTATAATAGGTTGATGATTTTTCAACATGTATTCAATAATCGATACTTCTATTTTAAAAAAAAAAAATTTAATATTTTTTTATTTTTCTGAATAGCTAATTTATAGTTTTCATAGCTAAAAAAATATTTTATTAAAAATTATTAAAGCACAAAATAAAAATAATTAAATTTACTTTTTCATTTGTTTATTACTATTAAATGTTACACTGACGAAGCACTGTTGACTTCGGTATAGAAAAAAAAAATGATTGCAAAATTTCTACTAATAATTTTACATAAATAAAGTCTAGAATAAAACATCGCATTAGCCAGTTATTTCCATTATTTTTAGCAAGGTCATAATGAATTGTTAAGAAAGGAACACAAGGAGAAAATTTCGAGCTAAGAATTTGAAAATGCTCAAGAATCATTTAAAATAACAAACACTTAAGTATATTTTAACACTCACCTTATTATCTATCGTTGTTAGATTAGTTGTGTTGGCGTTTTTCTGTACAGAAAAGTCACCCAAATCGTGTTTTATTAAAATGCATCTCTTAATTTCTTCCTATAGGAATTTTAATGAAATAGCCATATAAAAAAAAATTGATTAAAAACTCTAAGTTTCAGTTAGCAAATATTATTAAAATAAACAGAGACATATATGAATCAATTTGCTTACAGATCTCAGAGACTATTTGCCAAATTCACGATACTAAGATACAAATTCAAGTACTTCGACCAGTACAAGAAAATTTATAAAAGATTGAAAAAATTTTCGAATCACTTCTTTTTTTGTGTCAAATATAAGTAATTTTTCTTTCTTCAAATCTTTCATATTCTACAAATATTTCACCATTTTTTCTTAAAATGATACAATACTCCGCTATGATCTGATATGTAAATGATCAATAATTAAACTCCTTGGCTTGGCTTGGCTTGACTTGACTTGCACTTGTTTAAGTGCTTTGAGATGTATGCTCGCTTATGCTGCTTTATCACAATTTATTCAAATGGTGTTACAATATTAGAGATAAGAGCCTGAATGGCCGAGTGGCTAGGACTCTGGCGCTCGGTACCATTGGTTGCGGGTTCGAGATCCGGCGGTGTCATGGATGTTTGTAGTGGTTCGGGATAAACTTTAAATAGTAGGTCCCAGTCAAATATGATCGCAGAGCGTTGCGGGGGTATTGTTACTCCCCGTCCGTAGCTTATCTTCAAGCTACACGCACCTCCTGGGTAGTACTAAATAAGTAACGTCTGTGCAGCACTTGCGTCAAGGCATCGAAGACAATTGTCTAAGTGTTTGCCAGCTGCATTATATAAAATATTAGAGATAAAAGAAATTAACAAAGGGGAAATGAAACCTTTATAAAGGAACAAATCTAAAACTCGACTTCCTTCACTATATTGCCTATGATGGATTACAAATTCAATTTTAAAAGAAAAGAATCTTTGCAAGTTCTTTCCGACAACCAAAAAATGAATAAATAAATAAGATGGGTAAGTTTGAAAAAGAAAGAAATGGATAAAACTGCAGGATCAAATAGACCATAATATTTTAACAGAAGAACGATGGTCATAAAATATGAAGTACAACTAGTATTTGAAATAAAAGTGAATAAAAAGTAATAATCCCCAGAAAGAAAAAAGTGGGGTACCTCATAGCTTACAGGATTACCAGACTTTTCGTAGAAATTGGAGTATTATTGCTGTCTTATAATATGCATCCTCTGAATATCAAATATCGAAGAGAAAAGTGAATATATATTTTATAAAGAAAGAACTTTATATCCCAAAGTACTTTATAATTTGTTTCTTGGCTCTACATATTTCACGCATTGAAAAGAACAAAATGTGTTCGACTAGTTCCAAAGTTTTGCAAATTGGGCATAATGGAGATGAAATCGGTCCAAATCGATGAAGCTCAGAATTAGAAGGATATGTCTTTGTGCGAAATCTGGATAGAAGAATTCTTTTTCAATTCTTCACACTCTCCCTATATACATATCTTGTTCAAATTTTCAATCGTTCATAAAATACTTTTTATTCATCCACTCAAGTTCAAATCCATTTTTTTGAACTTGTAGTGGATGACACTGGATGTTACTACAGTTTTTTCAAATATTAATTCATTAATTAAATTTAATTAATTAATTTGAGTTTTTTTTACATTTAAGTTGCATGTATCTAATAATAGATGGCGCCAGTTGTAAGAGGAAAATTTAAAGTTTATTTGTAAAGGATTTTTCTGCAATATAGTGGGGGAAAAAGTAGGAGTTGACTTTAATTTTTTTTTTATATTACTTGTTTTCTCTAATGCAGCTGGCAATTATATAGCCAGTTGACTTTATGCGATAAGCAAAGGCTGCACCGACGTTACTCACTTAGCACTACCAATGGGCTCGTGTAGATTGAAGATAAGCTAGAGACGCGGAGTAACAATACCCCCGTAACACTCTACGATCCTATTAGACCGGAACCTACTGTTTAAAGTGCATTCCGAACCACTACTACTACTACACCACATCACTATGCCTAGAGCGGAGTTGCCGCTTTACAGTTTAGGAATGATGTGGGTGAGAAGTCTGATTGGTCTCTGTGAACGCTCTACGGTCATATGAGACCGGGACCTAAGGCTTAAGGCCGAACCACTACACACATCCATGACACAAACCAGAAATCTAAGTGACTCGAACACGAAATCGGTAGTATTGATCGCCAGAGCGCTGGCCACTCTACTATCAGGCCCCTGTTAGTCTTATGTTATAGATATAAAAGCAAAATTCGATAGGTATTTTGCAAATTATGCCTGTGTGTTATATTTTTTTTACATTATTTGTTGATGAATAGGAAGAAGTCTATGAGAAAATTTAATACTATCCCAATGACTAAATTCCTGAGCATATTTGTTCTGTTGCTTTTGTCTGAGCTTTCTTTTTTTGTCTAAATGTAAGGTCTTCCGGAGATATCCAATGAAATATTATTGTATCTGCCAGTTCATTTTCTGTAATACCAATGTGCCCTGGGTACTAGATGAATTCGATGGATAAAATGCTATTGCAAACATCTTGAAGTTTATTGCCAAGGAACTGGATGATACGGTTGGAATAGATATTGCAATTCTGTAATGCCTGTAGAACTGAAAAAAGACTGTCTGTGATGAGAATACATTTATGAGATGAATGAACTCTTTAGGGGATTATTACCAAATATGTTACAAGCGAGTTAACACGTGTACGAATTAACGAATTATGACGAGTTAAGAATGACTTAACGCGTTCACGTTGACACGTTATGAATGAGTTAATTCATGGGAAAATTAATTTTTAATTCTGAACTAAAACTGGTATTTTGGTCTATTTTGCATTATTTTTGTGATTTCATGCTGTTTTAAAGACATTCGGCTCGATGTTTTTAGTACTCAAAAGATTCGAGAGGACTTCAAGTTATTTATTGCTGATTATCGCTTATATTTATTTTCTATAAATTTTTTTTCTTTTTCAAAATGTTTAAAAGGGAAAATAATTTTAATGATAATAGAAGCGATGTATAATATGGTGATCTCGAAAGGTGATAAAATATGGTGATCTCGATTCTGGTGATGTATCAAAAAATTATAATTCTAAAGTGCAATCCAAATCGTTTAATCTATACTTTTCTAAAAGGAATAAATAAAATAAGATAAAAGCTTTATTGATAATAATTATAAAATTTTCGATTTTAATAAAAATGATTATTATTGAAATAAAACGTAGTTAAAGAAGTAAAATTTAGTTTATCAGAGATAACCAGTTATAAACCTGTTCATAAGCTTCTTTTAACTTAGAAATAAAAAATGATCTCTAAACATTTTTTTTAAAAAGGCAAATCAATAAGTAATTTAAAGTTATGAATAATTATAATAGCTTCCAATTAACTGAAAATAAAATTTTCCTTTTCATATTCAAAATGTGTAATACAGTATAGGATTACCGACGGAATAAAGACGCTATTTATTTAGAACGAGCAATTTCGAATCTCGTGTCTGAGTAAGACAGCCATAGTTATAGGAATAGTCATTTATTACTTATTACATTATTTATTTTAAATGAATAAAAGGGAAGATATTTTTAATGATAATAGCAGAGATGCATAGCATGGTGATCTCGAAAGTTCGGATGATGAATCAGAAAAATTATAGTTCTGATCCTAAAGTACAATTCGAATTATTTAATTTATACTTGAATTTTGTAATAAAATGTTTATTGATAATAATTATAACAAAGGACATTTTCTATTTTAATAAAAAATAATTATTCGTTAACAAAACTTAGTCAAAAAAACAAAAATTTAGTGTTTTATTGATATTATTATATCTTTTTATTGATATTAGTATATCTACAAATTGATATTTATTTTTAGTATATCTTATTGATATTATTTAACAAAACTTAGTCAAAGAAGCAAAATTTAGTATGTCAATGTTTATAAGCTTTATACCTTTACTGATAAATTATACTTATAAACTATACGATACTTTATACCTTTACTAATACCTTTACTTACCTTTAACTGATAAACTTAAAAAAACCTGGTCCGTAAACCTTTATTTAAAAAAACCCCATTCCAATAAGCAATTTAAATTGTGAATAATTATAAAAACTTCCAATTAACTGAAAATAAAATTTGCTTTTCATATTCAAAATGTGTAATACAGTATAGGATTACCGACAGAATAAAGACGCTATTTATTTAGAATTTCGTGTCTGATGTTCGTGTTTTCGAATTTGGAATTTCGTTCGTGTCTGAATTTCGTGTCTGATGTTCGACACATTCCTTCTGAGCCATAGATGTTTCAAACATAGACATAAGCATGGTCATTTATTACTTATTACATTACATTATTTTTTTTTTCAAAATGAGTGAAAGGGAAGATATTGTCAATGATAATAGTAGCGATGTATAGTATGATGCTCTCGAAAGTTCTGATGATGAATAAAAAAATTTTAGTTCTGATTCCAAAGCGCAATTCAAATTGTTTAATTTATACTTGAATTTCATAGTAAAAATAAATAAAATAAGATAAAATCTTTATTGATAATAATTACAAGAATGGACATTTTCGAATTTAATAAAGAAATAATTATACTGAAACAAAACTTAGTCAAAGAAGCAAAATTTAGTATATCAATATTTATAAGCTTCCTTTAACTGAGAAATAAAACTGATCCATAAACCCTTTTTTTTTTTTAATCCAATCCAATAAGTAATTGAAATTGTGAATAATTATAAAAACTTCCAATTAAACTGAAAATAAATGCTTTTCATATTGAAAATGTGTACTACAGTATAGGATTACCGACAGAATAAAGGCGCTATTTATTTAGAACGAGCCATTTCGAATCTCGTGTCTGATTGAGACAGCCATAGTCATTTGTTACTTATTACAATGCTTTTTTTTCAAAATGAGTAAAAGTGAAGATATTTTTAATGTTAATAGCAGTCATGTATAGTATGGTGATCTGGAAGGTTCTGATGATGAATCAGAAAATTATAGTTATAGTGATTCTAAAGTGCTATTCGAATAGTTTAATTTATACTTGAATTTCATTTTCAAAAATAAATAAAATAAGATAAAAACTTTATTGATAATAACTATAGCAATAGACATTTTCCGATTTTAAAAAAAAATAATTATTCTTTAACAAATTTAGTATATCAATGCTTCATTTAACTTAGAAAAAAAAACTGATCCCCAGCCATTTCAAAAAAATCCAATCCAACAAGCAATTGAAATTGTGAATAATTATAAAAACTCCCAATTAAACTGAAAATAAAATGTGCTTTTCATATTCAAAATGTGTAATACAGTATAGGATTACCGACGGAATAAAGACGCTATTTATTTAGAACGAGCCATTTCGGAATCTCGCGTCTGAATGAGACAACCGTAGACGTTCTCCAAAACCGATTGCTTGTCTAAGCTCTCGGAGCGAAATTGGAAACGGAGGGAATTTCGTCTTCTCATTTAGTTTGGAGAAAGATTGCTGCACGCTCTATCTGAAAAGATTCATTGCATGGCCAAGTGTTCGGTCGTTTGGCCAGACAAAGACAGATAAGGAGAGAAAAATGGAGACAGATACCCATTTGAAGAGCCCGGACCACTCGTCTTCTTGTAAAACTTCCAATTCAATAGATAAATAGAAATCATTTCGGGAGATTTTTTTTTTGATGAAATGGTTCTTGGGAATATCTAACGCGTATTGATTCTTAATATTTGTAAAATGAGAAACTGTTAATAAAGAACCAATAAAAAAAGCAGGGGGCTTTTTGGAAAAGTCTTGCGTAGGTTGTTCTGAATAGTGAATGCCTACGCAAGACTTATTTTGAAAAAACACATGAAGCAAGAAGTCGTTTCTATGAAAAGAAATAATTGTTTTAGAAAGAATTATTGATGTATTTTCTAATGATTCGGTTTCTAATCTAAAGTTATTTGTTATTAATTAAAATAAAAAATTTAAAGTAAAAAACTAAAGTTATTGTTGGGCAGATATAGTGTTTTTAAAAATTGAGAATACAGCCAATTTTTTTTTATCAATGCAATTTAAAAATAAATTACTTACATGTGAAGTCAAGTTTTTATTTTTGACAAAAATACAGAAAATTGGAAGTAAATTATTTGGAAAAATGAAATTAAATATATCCTTTTAATTAAACATTTGCAAATTTTGACTTCAAATAATTGAGAATACTCTAATGGAATTTTTGCTTTTACTAAATAAGGAATTATCAATATCAATATCTCTTTAGTCTTTTAGCCATTGCTTCCAAGCATCGTGGCATAGTCAAGTCTAAGTTGTTTAGTTAAATTTGAAGCTGTTTTGTCCCATTTTATTTGCAAAATAAGTTTCAATTTATCTTTATTTTTTGATTCTACGCCTTTTCGAGTATGGACCACAAATTTCAACTCTGATATTTAGGGATTGAAACGAAATATGTGATTGTTGCTTATAAGAGTAAAGGGACCATATTTTGACGTTATGTATCATATGTTTAGGGTAATTGTTTTGCTGGAATAGGAAATTTCCATCCAATCGTTAAATTGAATCTTTGTAACTCCGCTTACCTGCTTTTTGAACAAAGAGAAGTATTTGGCTTTTTACAAATAATAAGACAGCCAATTATATTAAATTTATCTTGTTACTAAAAAGGATAATCTTGCAAAAGTTTTGTTGAATGACACGTTTATTAAATTTTAAACACTTCATTTAATTTTTTAAGCTGATGAATGGTTTCTTTCTTTCTACTTTATCATTTTAACTACCTTTTCTAATGAGATTTCGTACAGTTTAAACACTTATACTCCTACCAATGGTTGCAGAAGTTTTTGCAACAAATTGGATAGCAAATGGATCTCTCTCAATATGTTTCTCTTTGAAAATTTCACTCAGAATTTTTTTTCTTTCACTTTCTGTTTTATTTTTGATAACTCCCTCCCATTTTCCTATAATTTTCTGATTACTTATTCCGTCCTATAATTTTAACGATTTTACGAAAAGATTTATCATTCTTCGATAATTTTAAAACCCACCATTTCGCATCCATACTGATGTTTTTTACAGAGTTTCTTCGACATATTACACCCCTAAATCTTCAGCTTAATATGCAACTACAACAATTTTTTTGAAGGCTCAACAGTAAGTAATGATAGCGGTAGGATATTATCTTAACATTTATGTTTACAAAAAAAAAAGGTTAGTGGTTGTTAAACACATTTTTTCAGAAGTATATTATCAATGTTTTTAAAACACAAATTTGCAATTGTTTAGTTAAAATTCTTTTTCCATTTTTATTTTCAGGTGCTTTTATTTTGATTTTATGTTTTTTCTTATCACAAATTAAGTTATTTAATTTGTTCTTGAATTAAAGCATGATTGCAATTGTTAGTATAGTGCTATAACGTATACATATTTTACCATCACAATTTGGAACGAATACTCCCAAGATTGGCAACGGGAAGTTTCCTCCCCACCAAACCATCAGAATGACTTTTTGGTCTTTGGATTCATCGTACCCTTCCTCTGCATAAACAAGTAAGCATTTGATTTGGCCTACCGTATCAAGAAACCGCTATTCATCAGAAATTACAGTACGCAGTATTGGAAAATAAGAAGTAAAGTAGTAAATACGTTATGTTCAAAAAATTATAACAGTCCCCAAGGCTTTTCAAAATCCTTATTTTAGGATTTGGATCCTGGACCATCCCTCTGAAGAGGATTTATACTCCGAGCTGGCAATCAACATAGCCAATATTATTTGGGAGTACCACGATATTGGATTTTCTTGTACTCTTCGAGGGATACGACAACAACAGGGATTCAGGACAACAGCTAACTATCCCTCTAGATGTTTGCAATCCTGGTG
>BPLQ01012754.1:0-140355 GCA_021605075.1 Caerostris darwini
AAAAGAAACTTAACATGTGCATATTTCTTTTGTTATGAAATTTACTTTATTCTTATTATTTATTTATTTTGTTATCGAGAACCAAATAAATTGCATTTGAAATGTAGTGAAACAAACAGTAAAAATATGGAAGGGGGGATGAATTAAATAAAAAAAAATTCAGCAGCAAGTAAGATTTCGAAAGCAACACTGCTTTTATTCTTTCGGGGTTAAAGACAAAAGAACGAAAGAGCAACCTCTCGTATCGAGTTATGGAATGTATCGAGTTTTCTTGCGAATTACAAAAAAGCTTAGAGGTTTTTCTTTTTATGAAAATCTGTATGGTAATTAAATTCCATTCAATGGAATGGATTCTGTTTCAGCTTAGCTTCCTTTTCTGTTTTTTATATTTCAATTTTTGCTTATCGACAGAAAAAGTGGAGTATCGATGATGTGTTCTTTATTGGAATGTTTTTTGTTTCAGAACGATAAGAGGATTAGTTATGTTATTTATACTGAAAAAGAACACATCTTTAGTTGGGAAACAAAAAAAGTTCTTTACCCCGATAACCACCCTTCTAAAGATGCGTTGCAGTTGTTACACGAGATTAAAATATGTGGCAACATAAAATTTTAAGGGATCTCGTAGAATCGTGATATTATCTTATTTTTCATAAATAAGTTTTTTTTCCTTCAGTTCTTAATGTCGTATAAAAATTTATTACAACTTTTGTGATATTTTTATGAAGTTAAGATGTATGCAATGTTTTTAATCGAAAAAAAGATAAGTTAACTGAATTAAATTTTTACATTTTTTTTATTTTTTCTGATGAGTTACTCCGGGACTGAAATCAGAAATAAAATATAATCTGCTCGTGAACATATAAATACATCACTCTTTTATTGTAAAAATTTTCTTTTTGTTATACGGGGAAATAAAAGTCGGAAATTGATAATAATATATTTCAGAATATAAGTGTATGCATATTTATCAGATACATTTTTGAAGATGTTTCTTTAAATTCTAAGATTAATTTCACGGAAGGGCAGGATTTTATTTAAGGGCTGGATTTAAGCACTGGATTTACTTATTGAATAAAATATCTATGTACTATCGTTATTAAATTTAAAAATGATAGCTATGTGATTTTGAAGTTTAAATTTAATAAAGCGTTATCTATATTCATGGAAAAAACACCTGCTAATGTGTGGGTAAATTCTTGTTAAACATATACAATACATGCACATCCTTTTTTATGTTCTAATTTTTTTTTATTTATCAAGTGTTTTAAATTATCCATTCCTTTATTTATAATATAATTATTATATTCACCTACATTGATAATGCATTAGCCAAGAAATGAGAAATTTCAATCTTGTAAATAATTGAATTCTTCTAAACATTTAAACCATATTACTTAAGCAATATGTGAATTTGTATATTTCGATTAAATATTTAATGGCCAACTATTCTGTCATAATATCTTTTCATGAAGTTTTTATTTCAATTCTAACCAATTCATTTCAACTGTAAGCATTATTCTTTTTTACTGATCAATTTTATAATAATAATTTCATAACAAGTCCTCAAATCTTGCGAATCTAGATCTCCCAAGATTAAGACATTTGGGAAATACTTACATGCTTCATCCTAAACGACAATTTAAAAAAAGTAAATTCGAATTTTTGATGTTTTTCATTAATCAGAATTTCATTACGCAGTAAGAGCATATATATATATTACAAAAGAGTTCAGATGCATATTACTTTTTAAGGTTAATTAAGCTCGTAGCTAAATTGTCATCAAATAACATAAGCAATTGAGAATTTTTTCTGCAAAGTCAACATTATTGCTAATTCGGCAAACAGAGCATCCTTTGTTGGGTCAAATAATCAGCGGATTGCGTTTTGAAAGCTGCCCCGCGGAAGCCTGCTTTACAGGAGTAAAAGCTATCAGCGGTCTGCAAGGGATATGGCGGTAATAATTCCTTCCCTTCTAATCTACGAATGAAACTCAATTTTGAGTGCGCCAGACTCGAAAGTAACAGCTCATTTCCAACCGACTGAATAGCATCCGCCAAATACCCATTATAAATCTTAAACTCGAGAGGACGCCTTTCCCTAAATGTTATCATAAAATAGTCGAGTGATTACCAAGAGTGGAACTTCCCCAGAATTCAAGATTTCTATGGGTATTTATCTTGGACTCTGGGCTTTGCACGAGGAGCGTTGGAACCGGGCAGCGTTATTGGAGGAGGAGTGCACGTGACTTCGCAAATTGAAATGCATGATGTCTGGAGTATGCGGAATGCAGGAGTTGATGGTGTAGCGCGGTCATTTTATTTTAGGCCTGTTGGGCCAAGTTGGCTATTAACTAAGCGTCTTGGTGAAATTCATTAGTTTGAGGATTATTGTAAGCGCGGCAGATTGTTTTCGCCCTGATTTATCATAACATGCGAAGTAAAAGCGGCTGTTTATTCGAAAAGTTAAGATTGATTACCAAGTCAGGTACTTTACTACTCGCATTAGGAAATGCGTACTTCTTATTAAATAATAATCCTTGTGTCTTACTTGCAATCAGTTTATTAATAAATCTTAAGCCACTATTATTATAATTTTTCCAAACTATGATATCTTTCAAATTGAGTGTATTCTTTACGGCTTGTGATGTATTTTGATTTTGTGGGAAATAATTTTGTTTTACAACTATAGAAAAACATGTTATAGAAAGCAAAAGGAGGTATTAATTTTTTCACACAAACTGAAGTTATATATGTGTGTTCTTCATATTGTTTGGTTTCAGGTTCAGGAATAATGCATATTAAATTATAAAAGTTGAATCAGTTCACCGAACAACAAATATACCAAATGGAATATTATTGGAATTTAATTGTACACACCCAATGTAGTTATTATATATTACTACTACATATATTTATGATATATATTAAATCTTGTTAAAATATAACAGCACATTTAATAGTAATACATCGCAAAACATTTATTTCTGTTTTAAAGCGTCTTATTCTTTAATTTATGGACAAAACTAGAAATGTTAAATGAACTTAAGGTTTATTATATTTGTGAATTTATCATTTTAGTTAAAAACTAATTTAAACTATCTAGTTTGATTTTGAATTAAGACGAATTAGTATGTTGTTAATTTTATCATGGAAAAAAAAATAAAAATGTTTTCTAATACACATTAAATTTAATTTAGAAAATTTAAATTAAAAATCCATTATTAAAAATTTAATTAAATATTAAATAAGTTAAATATAATTGCTATTTATGTAATTTTTGACGGACTATATGCAAACAACTTGGAGGAATTCTTTTGTAAAACTGCATAACTAAAAAATCTTATTTAAACATGTTTAACCACATAATGTACTTACAAATACTCCATTTACAAAGGGAAGGGAGAGAGAATTCCAAAAATGGCATCCGGAATACCTATGGCGAAAAGAAATCAAACTGCCGTGCATATTGCTTCCGTGCGAACAAATCTCAATCCTTTTATAAACGGCATTGAATTCCTCTCAATATATGTGGGATGAGCATAATAAAAAGCAATGCCTTACGAAGACAGGGGCAAGAAAGAATACACACCAAACTGAATTTATTTTGCTTTGAAATACGTCTGTGTACTCGCATGTTAAATCCCGTGCAATGTTTACGCTTATCTGCGTATAGATTTCCATCTCTGGCTCTGTGAAATGAGCAAACTGAATTTCATATCCTGCATTTTGGCGGGCTGGAAAAGTCATTTTGTTTATACACCAAATGCTGAGAACTCTGTCTATTTGAAAAAATAATTATATCCCACAGGCTGAAATCGATTTTGCCAGCATGAAGTTTTCAACATATTTTCTCCTTTCAAATTGTGCATATGAAGTGACCTTTAAGTTGCACATATTAATCTATTTTTAATATAATTGCATTAAAAAGTATATAACAAATATTGATATTTTTATAAAAAATTCTAGAAAAATGACATGATTTATCTCAAATAAGTTTTGTTAAATTTCATTTAATTATATGGCATTCTGAAAATGTTTCTAATGCGTTTAGAGATCATTGTTTCCTTTATATTTAACTAACGAAAGCACATTTATGAAATTTACTTAACATGAAAATAAAAAAAGAACCTCCTGTTTCATAAATTGAAATAATTAAAAGGTTTATTTTTATTTTTTACTGATATTTATTATTTCATTATTAACCTGGAAGTCTTCATCCTTTCTATTCGCAAACTCTTGATAAATTGGAAAGATAATTATTCAAATGTGCACCTCAAGGAAAACTAATTAAATAAATGAGACTTGGATGATTGCAATGTTTGAATAATGCGGTATTTATAAAGTTTATGTTTCAAGTTTTATCAAATTACATTTTGCGTATAATAATAATTCATTTTCTTATTAATTTATTACATTTCGTAGCTTAGTATTTTTTGCTAATGTCAATAATTATGTTGTATTGAATTATTGTTATATTCTATTAATACATTATTAAATAATATTTCAATTTTTATTAAATATTTTCCGAATTAACTAAAATAATATTTAATGTTTTGAAAAGTATTTTTATTTTTGTACTCATGCTCGTTAAACAAAAAATATTTATGTTTTTGTTTTGTATATATTAAAATAGCAAACTGATTAACATCAAATATTTTTTTTTCTTTAGTCAAAAAAGTGTTTAGTTTTAAACACATGATTTACTAAATTAAAATACCCAATGATAAAAATGTGTTTAAATTATCAAAACGTATGTATTGATGTGGGATTAAATTGTTTTTATTAATTTTTAATTTTAAAAAAACACTCTTTTATGTATAATATAAGAGTGGTATGTATTATTATGTATACATAAATAATAGAACACTACATAAAGAAAAAAGTGTATTTTTATGCAAAATGACACATACATTAACGATTAGTAATGTTTTATAGTTTTACGATTTATAATATTTAATGGAAAACAAAACAGATTTAAAATTAAGATTAACATTGAAAAATATATAGTCATTTTTATTGAAAAATTCAACATGTAATTGCAGAATTTTAAAACTATCAGCGCAAAAAGAAAAGTATATTTTTTTCCTGTAAGAAATGAGTACGACATTGAAAAAATAAACCAATAAAATCATAACATAGCCCCAAGTTTTTATTCCAGACGAATCTTATTCTGAAGCAGATCGCCTTGAATTACAAATTTAGTAATTTATTGTAAAATTTAAAAAAAAAAAAAATCACATTCTACTACAGTTTCAGACTGATTAGAGAAGAAACGCAGCATCATCAATGAATGATCTTGTTAGCTGTGATATCTCTCTTTACTCCATACTTTTTTTATTTGTGAGTAGCACATAAAATGAAGTATATTGTTTATTTTCAGTTTTACTTACAGGACCATTTCATTTGATGTCATTCATACATAATTTTTTGTAAAAAGAATGTTTAGGCTTAATTCATTATTCCATAATTGAAAACAATGATGACCATAAGCATATATTTACATTTAATGCATTATGTTTCTATATTATTATAATCTGGAGATTTTTTTTTCGTCAAATGTGTAATAATTGAAATTTTTATTCCGGAAGAAAGTATTTTTTTAATACCTATTTCATTTTGTTCGGTTATTTTGAAAATATAAATTCATGTAAGCATTAATATACACGATATATTTGTTTCTATCAATTATTTTTGTCATAAATATGAGTTATTTGATTAATACATCTTAATATATGCTTTCACTTTTATCAGACAACTGTTTTTTTTTAACAAAACAAAAAAGAAACGTCATACGAAATACGAGTAATATATGAAAAGCTTAAAATGTTTGTTTCGAAGTGGATTCCTTACCATACTGTCACCCCTACGCCCAACAACCATATTAGACTGGGACGTGTGATTTAAAAAGGATTAGTAAACACTACAAACATCCACGGCAATGCAGGGCCTAGAATCCAAAACCTATGACCCCTGGCGCATTCACTCGGCCATCAAGCGCTTCTATGGTTGCTAAAGTTATTAAAAAAACTCTTAAAACCTTAGAACTATTTATAAATTTAGTGGATCTGCATTGAAAAAAAATAAATCAAATATTTTATGTTTCATGCAATGGAATGCAGAATTAATGCCATTTTTGTCATCATCGTCCATATAGCTCAAGAGTCAATAGAATTTATTTAAAGTCCTTTTCTTCAACAAAAGTAATTTTAAGTATTAAATCAAAGCTAAGCATAACAATTTATTTTAAAACATCAGTGAACTGAGCGCATAAAAAGACAACAAAATCTGTTTTTATTGTGTTGGAAACACAATTATATCAGTAAACTAAAAGAGAAATCTTAACATGTATATATTTCTTTTGTTATGAAGTTTTACTTTATTTTTATGTTTTATTTATTATTATTTATTCATTTATTTTGTTGTCGGGAACGAAATATATTGGATTTGAAACGTTGTGAAGCAAATAATAAAGACGTGGAAGGAGGGGGGGAGAGCAATAAATTAAATAAAAAAGAATCAGCATCAAGTAAGATTTCGAAAGCAAGATTGTTTTTATTCTTTTGTGGTTAAAGACAAAAGAATGGAGGAGAAACGTCTCGTATCGAGTTATGGAATGTATCGAGTTTTCCTGCGCATTACAAAAAGCTTAAGAGTTTTTTTTTTCTTTTTTTCGTGAGAATCAGTATGGTAATTAAATTCCATTCAATGGAATGGATTCTGTTTCAGTTTAGCTAATTTTTTCTGTTTTGTTAGTTGAATTTTTGCTTACCGGTAAAAAAAATGGCGACAACCACTAAAAGTCTCGGAGTATCGATGATGTGTTCTTTTTTGGAATGCTTTTTTTTCAGAACAATAAGCGGATTAGTTATGTTCTTTATCCTGAAAAATCTAAGTTGGGAAACAAAAAAGTTCTTTACCCCAATAACCACCCTTCTAAAGCTGCGAGGCAGTTTTTAAACGAGATTAAAATTTGTGGGAACATAAAATTTTAAGAGATCTCGCAGAATCGTGATATGATTTTTACTTTCATAAATAAGTCTTTTTTTATTCAGAGAGAAGTACTTCAGTACACATTGCCGAGTAAAAAAGGTATTAGAATTTTTGTGATATTTTTATTAAGTTTTGAATGTATGCAATATTTTTAATCTAATACAAAGATAAGCTAATTTAATTAAAATTTTTCATTTTTTGATTCTTTTTGTTGAGTAACTCTAAACCAGAAATAAAATACCAACTGCATGTTTACATATAAACCTATTACTCTTTTACTGTAAAAATTTAAATTACTGATATTTTTTTATACAGTGGAATATAAAATGGGATATTAATAGTAATATACTGTAGTAAAAAAGCTTACTTATAGCTACGAGATGTTTCTTTAAATACTAAGATAATTTTTTTGAAGTAGTTTATTTATTCATTTAATAAAATATCTATGTACTTATATTAAATTAAAAATGACAGCTAAATAATTTTGATGCTTAAATTTATTAGTTATTATTATTATTAAGTTTTGGATACATGCAATGTTTTTAATCTAATAAAAGATAAGCTAATTTAAATTAAGTTTATCAATTTTTTTTGCTGCGTAAATCCATGACTCAAACCAGAAATAAGACATCAACTGCACGTTTACATATAAATACATCACACTTTTGTTGCAAAAATTTAAATTATTACTTTTTTGTTTTGTTTTAACGTGGAAAAATATTGAATATTGAGAATAATATATTTCAGAAATAAAGTATGTATAGTTATTACATAGATCCTTAGAAAAGACCTACTTGCCAATGTTTGTGTAAATTATAGTTAAACAAATATAATGCATGCACATCCTTTTTTATGTTATCAATTTTTTTTTTTTTTTTTAAGTGTTCTAAAATAAATTGTTAACAGATTAGCCAAGAATTAGGAAATATTTAATATTGTAAAGAATTTGATTTTTAATAATTAGACCATATTACTTAAGCTAAGCGAATTTTTATATTTTGATTAAATATTTAATGTTCAACTATAGACCTTTTTCATCTATTTTATATTTCAATTATAACCATTTCAATTTACCAATAAGTGGTTCTGTTTTCATTAATCCATTTTCTACCAGATTCATAAAAGTTTCTCAAATCTTGTAAACATTGATTTAAATTTTCATAAAGTGTTTTTAATATAAATATTATAGGATGAATTTTGAAACACATTGGTTAACTTAATCCTTTTTCAAATGATTTCATAACAATTACTTAAGATAAGATCAAAAAATATTAATTGCCTTTAACTTTAAATTATAATGTGATTAAGATATTTGGGAATTACTTATGAGCTTCACCCTAAAAGATAATTTTTAAAATCAAATTTTATTTGAATTTTCTCAAAAATCAGAATATCATTAAGCAGTAAGAGCATATATATATATATATATATATATATATATATATATATATGTATATATATATTACATAAAACTTTAGATGCATATTACTTTTTAAAGTTATTTAAATTCATAAGTAAATTGTTATTATTAATTAACCTTTAAATTTATTATAACTAATCTTAACAACGATCATTCAAATATATTTTAAAAATATCTTCTTATCAAAGAACACAACCAATGGGAATATTTTCTGAAAGATAACATTATTGCTAATTCGCCAAACACAATTCAGCAAGCATCCTTTGTTGGGTCAAATAATCAGTGGATTGCGTTTTGAAATTCTGGAGAACGGAAGCCTGCTTTACAGGTGCAAAAGCTATCTGCGGTCTGCAAGGGATAGGGCGGTCATAATTCCTTCCCTTCTAATCTACGAATGTAACTCTATTTGAGTGCGCCAGACTCGTAAGTAACAGCTCATTTCCGACCGACTGAATAGCATCCGCCAAATACCCAGTATAAATCTTAAACTCGAGAGGTCGCCTTCCCGAAATGTTACCATAAAATAGTCGAGTCATTACCAAGGATGGAACTTCCCCGGAATTCAAGATTTCTATACGTATTTATCTCGGACTCTGGGCTTGCACGAGGAGCGTTGGAACCGGGCAACGTTATTGGAGGAGGAGTGCACATGACTTCGCAAATTGAAATGCAGGATGTCTGGAGTGTGCGGAATGCATGAGTTGATGGTGTAGCGCGGTCATTTTATTTTAGACTTGTTGGGCCGAGTTGGCTATTAACTAAGCGTCTCGAGGGGATTCATTAGTTTGAGGATTATTGTAAGCGCGGCAGATTGTTTTCGCCCTGATTTATCATAACATGCGAAGTAAAAGCTGATGTTTATTCGAATAATTAAGATCCATTACCAAGTCATGTGTTTTACTATTAGGATTAGGAAGTGCATCGTTCTTATTAAATAATAAACCTTGTATCTTACTTGCAATCTGTTAATTAATAAAACTTCAAAAAAACTAGGAATATCTATACATTATTATTATGAATTTACTAAACAATGATAAATTTTAAATTAAATTTTCTACGGGTGTCACAAGTTACATCTTCCGATGTGTTTTTTGTTTTGTGGTAAATAATTTTATTTTTAAAGTTGTTGAAAAACATGTTAAAAGTAAATATGGAGGAATTATTATTTTTTTTTTTTTAATTTTGCATTTAAAAATGTTAGTAGTTTATATTGTTTGTTTTCAGGTGTAGGAGTAATATAAATTAAATTATGAAAAAATGAGCTAGTTCACTGAATAGCAAATATAATATGTTAAGTCCAAGTATAATTTAAGTATCGAAATATAATTTAAGTTAGTTACACATATATATTGTAGTTATTGTGTAATACTTTGAAAAAAAAAATATATATATATATATGACCTAAAGTAAATGTTCTAAAAAATATTACAACACACATAGTCGTATTATACTGCAAAATATTTATTTCTGTTCCAAAGCATCGAATTCTTTAATTTAAAAGGCAAAACCAGAAATGTTAAAATAGCATAATTTTTGTTACATATATTAATATATCATTTTATTGAAAAGCTAATTAATAAATTTTGGTTTGACTTTGAATTAAGATGAATTACCAAGTTGATAATTTTACTATGGAAAAAAGATTTATTTTCTAATAAACATTTAATTTAATTAAAAAAATATAAATTAAAAATGACATTATTCAAAATTAATTGAATATTTTAACTAAGTTTAATATATTTACTATATTGAAATAATTTGTAATAGAATAGAAAAGGCAAACTTGGAAGGATTTTTTTATAAATTTGAATAAATATCTTTTTTAATCATCTTCAACCATATAATGTTTCTATAAATACTCGATTTTCCCTAGTAATATTTTTGAAAAGTAATATCACATATTTGGGTTAAAATGAATTAATTTTATTTTTTAAAGTCTGATATATAAGAGATTTACTTAGATTTCACGTATTTTTACTTTTAGTTTTGTATTCAGATTGTTGATAATAATTTCCCAATTAGCAAGGTTGCAGATTTATTACCGTAGATGATTCAAAATATAAACTTTAATAATATTATGTGTATGTTAGTTTATGTTCAGAATATGCAGTTACGGTCATTATAATAGTTCATGTATTCAATAGTTGTCAATGTTATAAATTAAACTATACATACAACTTCAGCTAAGGATCATATATATATATATATCACTGTCCCAATGAACTATCCATTAAAAGGATATCCACCTATTATGTATCTTACATTATTTTAATATCAGAAAAAAATATCAGTCTACCTTCTGTTTCAAGATTATTAACAAAAATTAAATAATAAATAATATATATTTTATATCAGAAAAAAAATATCAGTCTACCTTCTGTTTCAATATTAACAAAAATATATATATATATATATATATATATATATATATATATATATATATATAAGATTAAATAAAAAGTAATGCATATAAAAATGTATTAATTTCTAACATACCCACCATAACATAAAATTAAATGTTTTAAATCAATGAACATTTATACTGAGAAATGGCTAAAATATTATTAAGACTCAAGATGACCACTGATTATTCTGAGTCAATCGTGCTCGAAGCATAACTCTATACGATTCAACAGCCTCGTTCCTACGAAAGGGTGGACAGTACAGTAAAGTGGAGACAGTAACTAAGTGCCATTTTGAAATAATTGGCGGTTTATATACCAATTCCTTCAGGTGTCCCTGTAGGAAAAATTCATAGAAGACAGTTGTTGTTGTCCGTTGTGTTGCCCTCTATTTGTGGCGGCAACACAATAGAACCACAACAGAAGTGGGGATTACCAATCTGCCTCGAACACTGGTGAGAGGATGACGGATGGATAGCGAGAGTTATATTCCTTCCCGGTTTATAATGATCATAGGTAAAACACATATCGTGTTATTCACAATAATAACTATCACTACGCAGTGATTACCAATACTTTCAAGCAACGCGATACCTGTGACAGTAGTTCCGTGGAAAAACATGAATTTCAAATCCATTTCTCTTTTTAAACTTTTCTCAACAGCCGTAGATACAATTTCATTTTAAATTTAATTTTCATTGAATACTTTTTTTAGATTTTCTGCTATTTCAAATGATTGTAAAAATCATTGAAAATATACAATATTGTACATTGAATGTAATGAAATATCATAAGTAATGGTGATATGGTATTATGAAAGAAAAATTAATTTTTCAATTACAATTATAGTGAAATGTATTAACTTAATATAACGAACGAAAATATTATGAGAATAATTTGCTTCCTGGTATTTTAAATATGAGCGATTTTACAATGAGCGATCTTATATTTTATGAGCCATCTTACAATGTTTAAAAATTAAGTTATGTTCGTAATCATATAATAACTTAAAATGCATTATTTTAATACTATCTTGATGTATTTCATCAGTTCTCATATATCATAATTTATTTTTCGTTAAGGTTATTTTACCTTCAATTTAGGTTTTACGGAACATTCAGTTTTATTTTTTAAAATATTATTTAGTAATATATTAAGAATAAACCATTCTTGGTATAAAATCATTTCATTGTAACGGGTTTTAAAATATTAATAGTGTTTTACGAAATTGGATCATTTCTTCGATTTCAATAACTCCAAGGGGATTTGAAGCATAATCTATTTATGTTTAAAAGTTAGCTGAATTTTATTTTTTTTTATACATAAGTAAACTAAAACGATTTGCTTTATAAGAGATCTTGAGGGA
Source organism: Caerostris darwini (assembly GCA_021605075.1). NCBI lineage: Eukaryota > Metazoa > Arthropoda > Arachnida > Araneae > Araneidae > Caerostris > Caerostris darwini. Next base: position 12,181 of record BPLQ01012754.1, read on the forward strand.
ATTGAATGCAAGGTATAGTATATTAAACTTTCAAATAGTTTCAGCGTTTTACCTTTTATCATGTAATCATTAAATATTCCTACATTACTAAAAATTTTATTTGTGTTGTTTTCTATTAATAAATTATTTTTTCATCGTACTAAATTTTACATAGCATTTTGAATTTAATCTGCATTAATTTCTAGTTCACAGAACATAGATATTAAAATATTTCAATATAAGCTTGATTCATTTTAAACTGCAGTCAGTTAAAAAAAAAAAAGTTGTTTTCAAATTCTGGGTACCTATGGGCATTCGCTACTGAAGTGGCATAGGGTGCAAATGCAATGTTATCCAGTATATTTTACCAAGAATGATAACATTAGACATATATGAAATGATTCTGAAACTTTAAATTTAGATTTATATAAATTGAATAACAGATTTAAAATCAAATTAATCTGTTATTCTACTTTTAAAATACTTATAAAAACTTCTAAAATGAATTTATAAACTTTATTTTCAAATTTTATATTTCCTAGAAAAGTAAAACAGGAAATATTTCGTTCTAAATATCTCATTAACTGAAAACATAATGATAATAATTTTTATTAAAATACTGGGAAGCGATTTATTGTCCTTAAACAAATTTAATGAACCCAATTAACTTCATATACATTCCAGATCAGCTAACATTAAATAGCATATGAAACGAAAATTTTTATTTCATTACCGGTGTACATTATAGTATTAAAAAACAATCAGTTGTTAGATTATCTTATTACATCAAAATGAGTTGTATATTCTTTATAAATTTCTTTCATTCTTCTTCGCATTCGCAGTGGATTAGCTCTGGAAGTTCAAAGAAACGATTACTTTCTCTCACAGACTAACCTTTCTAACCGAAGACACCTTTCTAAGTCTTTCTAACCGAAATTAGAAACCACCATAATTGTGTGGACAATTAGAAATTTCGAGGACTATCTACTTAGTACTTTTAAATGTACTTAAAATTTCATTTAAAAAACTAACATATTCTAATAAAATTGTTAAAAATAAAGGCTTAAAAATTATTCAACACTGCAAGTTAATACACTGCATTCAAATGATGTAACATTGTATTACTCAAACAAAGAAACAATGAAAAGGGTTATTAAAATTAAATCCAGAATTAATCTTTGATTCCCTGTGAGGGAAACGGATTAGGCAAGCGGAAAAATTTAGTGAAATCCACAGAATCACTTGTAAAACTAATCTGTGTTCTATGAAAAGTTTTGACATTGTATATAAATACTTTCTCTGTGTATTTATTGTTCAGATAAATTGCATGTAATCTCTTTCTGAGTCTTTTAACATCCGCAGACTGAGATATTTAATTTCGCCCCCTGTCAGAATTAAAATGTCACGTAGTCATCTCAATTCGGTATGACAGCAGTACTTTATGAATTTGTAGATTCTAGAAGTTTGGATGTGAAACAAGATTCGATGTAAGTCGCCCGTATAATGACGATTTCAGACATATTTATAGAAGGTATAAACTTTGATAATTGTCTCATTTGGAAGAATCTCCTTGCTTATATCTAGTTATTTGTAGACATTTGAAAAGATATTTATACACACACACAAATATGCACACACATACACGCCCCCACACCCCCACAGCCCCCCCATATATATATATATATATTCCAAATCATTTAGCTATTCATATAAAGACAAAAGAAGAAAAATATCATAACAAATTTGCAAGTTAAATTGTAAATATACAACTTACCAACCAAATAAGTAATATATTTATAATAACTTATTATGTTAAGCAATAAAAATTAATAACTTAAATAAGTTATATTTAATCACTTATATTTTAAAATCAATTATATATATTCTATATACTTATACTATACATAAGAATTAGTAATAATGTTTAATTTTTTGGAAACAAGAAATGGCTGCTATGTGTCCCCGTTTGGTATATTAGATATAAATTCCTTACTGTTATTGTTAAATCTAGCATTGAATTTTGAAATTAATGTTTATAATGAAATTAAAAATACATCAATTTCAATAACGAATATGTTTTACAGAAGTTATCAAACATATTTCTATTTTATTGCATAATCACTAAAATATAATTATCGAAACGTGAACAAATATATTTATCAAGAAAAGTAACAAAAAGGAATAATAAATGCAGTAAAAATAGAAGAAGAAAAAAATTAATTTTATGCTTTATAAAATTATTTAAATTAACTTTTATATTATAGTAATATACCGTGTACGATGACAAAAACATTTCAAAATCATAAATGTTTATAATCATTTAGAAAAAAAACCCCACTAAATTTATTAAATCTCTTTACATTTTGCTAAAAAAGAAACAAGTAAAGCCTTAAATAGATCGAAAAAAACTTTATGAAAGTAGCATCCATGCAAGAACTCTTTATAAAACACACCGTTAAATCCTTTATGCATTTAGCCAATGAGAAATGAACTGTAATATTAGAAAATTCATGTTTTTTGTTTCGGTTGAAAGTCCGTTTCCTTTCGAAATTCGATTTTTAATTTAACGAAATTTCAAAATCTTCACGGTGACTGAGCAATCCAACAACAACTCTTCTCGAGACATTAGGTATAATTGATCGAAATGCAAGAGCCAAGCAGCTCAAAAAAATAAATAAAAAAGTAAAACAAAATCCTTTTACTTAACTTGAATTGGAGCTCAACTGAGATGTAGAAAAAGACCAGTTCATTTCTAACGAAGCGTAGAGTTTGTTTACATTCTTGATGTATCTGCATAAAAAAGTTTCCTCTGGTTCATTCAGAAAAATAATGGAACAGCTCCATTTATGAGAATAAATATATGCTTCTAAATACTTGCTTGCAAAGATTTATCCTTGCTTTCCAAGGTTTACTTCTATAAGTTGCCTTCAAAGATTCAAATTTACTACAAGTTTATATTTAATATCAGCATATTCTTATCATATAAATTAAAATTTATGTATAAAAACAATTAAAAAATTGATTCTTTTATTAGTCTTTAATTATTTCATTTTAAAATATAAAATGAAATTTAGTTGTACATGCTAACTCACACTATAACTATACAAGTACACATACCCATGAATTTACTATTTAAGAAGCGTTATTTGTGTTAAACTTATTTCAGAAACAATTTATTTGCTGTTTTATTTAAGGATATCATAGAAAAGAAAAAAAAATATATAATTTGAAATAATGAATTAAATGTGATAAATTAAATATGAATTAATGATGAATGAATCAATTAAATGATGATGAATTAAATATGTATGTTAATTTAATGGCGTTAAAATATTCTTGTAGGTATAAAATTATAATTGAGCATATGATCGAGTAATAAAAAAATAATTTAAACTAATTTAAAAAGAATTTGAATGTTTAATGCATTAATATACAAATATAATTCTATCATGTACAGATGGATGCAAATTTATAAAATATTAATTAATTTAAAAAAATTTTTAAAAATTAAAAATTTAAAGCATAAATTTTATATTTTATCATACGATTCTAATATTTACTATAAATTTAAATTATTTTGTCACACTAAAGTAAATTTAGAAAAATTTATATTTTTTAAATATAAATTTTTAAATATAGCAAACATATTTTTATGTTTAAATATAGCAAACATATTTTTTTAAGATTCTGCGAATGAAATATTATAAAACTGTATTTGTGTGAGATACTATTGATACCTTATTTTAAAAACAAATATTTTTTCCAAAAACACCTTAAAAAAATTCATCTCTAAATTGATAATTTCTTCTTTACAAGAAAGCAAATGGACATTATATTTTTACTACATTGAATTCTTCACAGTTTTATTTCAAAATTAATTTTATTGAATAATCTTTTTGATAATTATTATTCTACCAAAATTTTGTTATTAGAAAATTGTTTAGGTTTCATTATTGCCTAAAATATGCAGACTTTTTCAGTATTAAATTTAAACTTCGTATTGTATTTATAAAATTTTATGTATTTAGAACAAAAATAAACTAACTATATTAAACTAAACTAACTATATAAGTATACTAAACTAATAAATATTTTGAGAACATTTCATAATTTGATAAAATGCCTTTCAATTTTACTAATTTTATTTCAATGCGAAATATATTGATATTTTCAGGAATAATAATAAAATAGATTTTTAAAATACTTAATATTATGACATATTTCGTTTTAAAGCAATGAAAAATGATATATAGTAAAAAACTATATTTTAAAAGTTAAGAAAAAAAACTTTAAGGAAATGTTTTAATTTTCTAACTATTTCTCTTTAAAAATGAATGGCGTGAACATTTTTAATTATTTCATTTCAAAATATGTTGTAATATTTTTTTAAATTATTTATTATTATTTAGATTATTTAAAATCTTGTACATGAAATGATAAGTTATAAATTCTTTTAAATACTTTTTTTTTGGTTCTTTCTGATGTAATGAATAATAAAGTGATTAAAAAAAACATTTCTTTTAAAAATTCTCAAATTTCATTACATCCTACAATTTCTGGTAGGATCATTTTCCCAAAATAAATCTTTTCAAGATAGTTTTATTTTCTAAAATAAATCTTTTCAAGATACTTTTATTTCCAAAAGAGATAAAAGAGGTATAGTTATTATAAAGGCTTTGTGAGACAAACTTTGTTTTCTGTCTTCTGTATTTTGTTTTTATTCTTTTAAATCCTCATGAGAAATAAAATCTGAATCAAAGAGAAGAAGAATTATTAATAAGAATATCACGTTTTGAAATTATAAATATTAAATGCTTAAAATATTTTCTAGTTTTTTTTTCGAAAAATACAGTGAAACTGCAAATTTATGTATTAATTAGACATAACATCAATATAGTACGTTATAAAGAAAAATTTACTTTGTAAAAAAATAGGAAACCTGGTTTGTATTATCTTATTTAAAATCACGAAGATGAAAAAATTTCAATGAAATTCATGAATTTTCATGAAATAATATAATATAAAAATTTAATATTAAAATACAAGGTAAAAAATTTAATATTTTTGAATGAATAATATTGAATGAATGAGAATATTTTTGAATGAATAATATTGAATAAATGAGAATATTTTTGAATGAAATTTATATTTTATATGAAAAAATTTAATATTTTAAAATACAATAATTCAAACTTAAAGATGCGAAAATGAAACAAATCTATAATTACTACAATGAATTTATTTTAGAAATACTAATTTAAAGGTTTTGCTAAAATATTTGAAATTTCATTTAGAAATACTTTAAAGTTAGTTAGCTTCATTATTCCCTTTAGAGGGATTCAAAAGTACAAATAATCTGAAAGGAAAACATTTCTGAGGGGATTTACAAATAAGTTCTGTGGAAGATGATTTCATAATACAGACTGGTGTTTATAGACGAAATCACGTATCACTTATACGAAAAAATCAACAAACATAACTTGCGATTTTGAGAAGCAGAAAATTTATATGAGAAATTATAAAGGAATTATCCGAAGATGAACGTTTTCAATGCCATTACAAACAGCATTAACTTTTAATTCTCTTACTTCGATGCAGGGCTAATTTTAGGACAACCGAACCACCTACTACAATTTGCTTCCGAATGGTCAGATGGTCGATTTGGTTTGGTTTGTCGCTCTACTGTCATGTTGTGCACACTTAGAAATATAAGACTAATTAGAACCGGGAATTACAGTTTCGAACCACTTACACTAAATATATTTAATATAATACTTTAATTAACTTTACCTTTTTCATCAAAACCTTTAACAGAGTAGGCTTGGGTTCCCGCTTTACTGTCATTTTTTTAACACTTTAGTCTGATTAGAACGAGAATTACAGTTTATTGTAGATTACGAACCCTTAACAATCATCCATGCCACTACCAGGATTGGAACCTGAAGCCTGTGGTACCAAAGGACAGAGCACTAGCCAATTGGCTATCGGCTGCTCATTTGGTAGAAGAAAACCCCGACTTCAGTTCGCAACATTGCAGCACTGCACCAAATTAGCATAGCCACATAATGGGTTATCTTGGTAATTAAATGCAATTTCTCTAGATTGGTGATTCTGGGTCAAATGAGAGGATCATGTCCTGAAATGAAACTTTGTAAGTTTTTCTTCTGTGGCTATGTGAAGGATAAGGGGCTTGTGAAAGCAGTGGGCAAGAATAGATCCGCCTTCAGGATGACCCTAACTTGCCAGGTTTTACACAAATTAATATGACGACAGGAAACGTGGTCGAATGAGTAAGTCTTGCTGAGTTAACTTAAGATCTAGTTTATCGTGTAGACATACCGTTATCGCCACATTGAAAGTCGCCCACATTGAAATTTTGAAGAATCTTGAAGAGTTATCTTTTCCTGCAATATCTATATTTGCGTAATACACTCTTTACATCAGTCATCAGTATGATTAATTTTTGAATCATTCATTTTGAATTCGATTGCATAATTAGTTAGCATTTTGTTCTAAAACTCCAGTTAAAATGAACTAGACGTATAAAATAATACATAAGAAAATTTTTCGAGTAAATATAAAATGAAAAAAAAAATAGTGAGGGAAATTAGTGATGGACCGTTGTCTGCATATAAGTATCTTGGTTGCACATGTCTCTTAAAATTTAATTTCAATGTCATTTGGACATCTGAACTGAAAGTTTTGACATTAAGGACGATCACGGCGTGTGTTTTAATCTAGAAACTGCAGAAACAGAAAAAAAAACATACCAAGGGAATAGGGTGCTACAATATTGACTACAGTTGAATTTCAATGATGATTCTGAGAAACTCAAAGGCTGCAATAAACTGGTGAATGTGATTTTCCACCACTCCATATTGATTGTTCCATATAGAAAACATTTAGTTAAAAATATCTTAGCAAATTTTTATCAATTATAAATATCTTAGGAGCCAATTTCAAATTTTAATTGTTATATTCATCGCTAGCAACCTAAAATAAGTACTAAATTGTTATTTGTTATCTGAAAGAAAAAAAAATCTAAATCTGTTATCCATGTAATTTACGAACGTATTTAGTTTCAGATAAATTTATTTTTTAAAAGCAAAAATGAAAGAACATCAATTTACAGTTATCAATAGATTATTAAGGGAATTTATACAAAACAGGCAAATTTTTATCAATATATTATTTATTTTAATAGCAATATTATTAATATTATTATATAATATTATATTCAAGTATAATATTTTAATAACATAAATATATACAAGTTATTTCCTCATTCTGTCATTTATTTTAATTTGAATGCAAATAACCAACTGTGTTTGAATGAAATGATGTTATACTGTACTTTTATGCATTTTATTATTGACACTTAATACATATTTATGAACTTCATTTATCATGATTTCTTTCATTTATAAACATTGACAGAAAGTCATTTAAAATGTCCAACAGAAAAAGTACTTAACATAACTAATACAGCCTACACACTAACACAACTAAATTGTCTTATTTTATGAAAATTTAGAATTATTTATTTAAATCTGCTTTTCGTGGTGATTTATAATCATCGCTAACAAACAAATACTCATTTTAATTTCTCATAAGACATTATTAAAAATGAAAAAATCTTTATGAAGCAATGGTAATTGGGACTTTAAAAAACTGTTTGTCATTCGTATTATTGTCCTTTCTTTTATATTTCCGAATAAGGGTTTGATATTAGAAATGTAAATTTAATCTCAAAAATATAATAAGATGGAAAATGAAAAAAATTCCTACAAAAACGAAATTGATACAATTCATGAGTCTTCATAAAAATTAAAATCAGCCTTTAAAGCTAGTTGCTTATTTCCCTTTCAATATGGCCATTTAATAGCTATTTTAAATATACAACGAATACAATTTTACTTATATTTTCTCTTAATAAAAGAAGGCTTCTATTAACATATGTAGATACTCATTTAAATAAACCAGTAATACTAATGATTTTAAACAATATTGAATTTTAAATTTTCGATTGAATAGCATTATTTTGTTCACATAAAAATAGCATGATACATCATTTATTCATAAAATATATTCATACATATTAACAAAACTCTTAACTTTTGTTATTTTTCAAAATATTTCCCTATTTATTATATGGGGAATAATAGCTTCCAAAATTAGTTTCCAAACTAAACTAATAAGCTGACGGACTATATTCCTTTGAATCCATAAGTTTGGGTATAGATGTGGGGTTTCTACGATTCGTATGGTATAAAGTTATTTATTTAAGTTTTCAAAATTCTTATTTGTAAAACATATCAACCAAATAAAAGTTACTGATTTTAATAATTTTATACATGTACCAGATTCCTTCTGCAAAGTATGTACAAAGTAAATTTGTGGTGTTTAATAAATACCTCTATTTAACTTGTTGCACTTTAATAAAGATGAACTATAATTATTCTAAAGTATTTTCACTTATAACTGTCAAATTATAATTGTTAGATATAATCTTTATTTAAAAATCATTATTTTAATCATTTAATAAATGCATGATATATTGCTTTTATTTATATTACTTATTTTGTCATCTAATTTATTTAATCCTTATTCTATATACAAAACGACATATTACGGCATGAATTTTATTTAACTTATAGATTCATAAATTTTATGGTTTATATTTTGATAGACCTATTAATGAATTGCGTAAAAAATGTCATATAATGTTCCCATTTGTGGAATGCCATATAATATTCCCATCTGTGCCATTTGTTTTTTATATAAAATTGTGAGTCATATTTAACTTTTACAACATGAATTTTATTTAACTTATTGGTTCATAAAGTTTTATTACTTTTGATTTTGATAGGTCTATTCATGAATTACGTATAAAACGCAATAAAATAATCCCATTCGTGGGATGCCATATATTATTCTCATTTGTGTTTTATTTTATATACAAAATTGTGAGCCCTATTTAACCGCTAAGACATGAATTTTATTCAACTTATAGATTCATAAACTTTTATTATATTTTTTATTTCAATAGATCTATTTACGAATTACGTACAAAATTCCATATAATATTCCCATTTATGCCATTTGTTTTTTATACAAAATTGTGAGTCGCATTTAACTTTTACCACATGAATTTTATATAACTTATAGATTCATAAATTTTATTGCTTATATTTCTATAGATCTATTCATGAATTATGTACAAAATGCCACATAATATTCCAATTTGTGGGATGCTATATAATATTCCCATTTGTGGCATTTGTTTTTTATACAAAATTTTAAGTCATATTTAACTTTTACGTTATGAATTTTATTGAGCTTATAGATATATAGGTTAATAACCGGTTAACATACTTTTAATTGTTAGACATAATTTTCATTTAAATACCATAATTTTAATTACTTAATAAATAAGATATATTGAATTTATTTATAATACTTATTTTGTCATCTAGTTTATTTAATATACAAAATTATGAGTCATATTTAACTTTCACCACAGGAATTTTATTTAACTTATAGATTCATCAATTTCATTGTTTTTGAATTCGATAGACCTATTCATAAATTGCGTGCAAAATGTCATATAACATTCCCATCTGTGGGCTACAGAAGGAAAAAAGAAACGACATGAAAATATTTGTCCAGAAAACATGTCCCTCGGCCGGCCCCTTGACATCCCACTCTTGTTTATCGAGTCAGAGATTAGATGGTTACATATCTTTCCTCTCCGCCGTTTTAGGCATGTCACGGGATTAAAGTTATCCCCAATCGAAAACCTCTCCGACGTTATCCGATTACATTCATCATCTCGCTTGACCAGTGACGTCCGGTCGTCATGGTGATGTCACAGTCAGGTCACGTGGTGCCTGATGGCTTCTGCCACTGTTTTCGGGGGACCATTGAAACGGTCTTAAGTTGCCATGTCCAAGCCGCGTCCGCTCGCCCGAGCGTACTGATAATTAAAAGATGGTTTTCTTTTCAAAGAATGACCGCGACACAAGGAAGAAAATGACGTTAGTTGGTGAAAGAAAGAAATGCCGTGTCAACGAAAGATGTGATGGGGCGTACGGCAAAATAAATTCTCTTATAAAGGTTTTTTTCCCCCAAGCAAATGAGTTTACTGATGCGAAAAAAATTATTAACAGAACGTAATTCTATTTATTTTCTCAAACTAATATAGTATATTCAATAATAATCACCTGATAATGGTATATTAAATGTAATTAAATAAAGTGTAGTCTTTAATGAAGAATGTATTAATTAAAATTTATTAATGAATTATTTTTGTCAAATACGTTGCTCAGAATATTATTTTTAATAAAACCAAATTGTGCATCGTTATAATTATGAACAATAAATTTTTATCGTTATTTATTTCTTTATTACAAAAATTGAATCAAAAATTTAGGCATTAAGATGGAAATCACATTGATTAAAATTAGAACTATAATCTTCTGATACATCACTATTGCTTTCGAAATCACTATACGATACACTGCTGCTGCTATCACTAGAAATGTTTTCACTCATACTCAAAAAATTAATAGAGTGTATACATTTTAAAAATTAATGGAACGTATACATTTTAAAAATTAATGGAACGTATACATTTTAAAAATTAATGGAACGTATACATTTTAAATATTGGAACGTATATATTTTTAAAATAACTGGATAGACACAAACTATTGTACGGTGTAAAAATAATTAAGTAACACACAGTTTCTCAACCTCTTTTGAGTACTAAAATTGGTTTGACTCTCTACGGTCATTTTTTGTGCACTTTAGGCTAATTAGACCGGGACCTAGTGTTTACCGAATATATTAAACCAAAATACCGTTTACCAAGAATATTAAAAGGTTTGAGTGCTATTGAGAATGAGTTAAACTGAAAAAAATAGATTTAAACAAAAATAGTGAATGACTCATCGTGGTACAATAAAATTGCAAAAAACATTCATAGCCATGCAATAGCATAGTGTATGCCTCAAATATCGGGATTCAATGTTATCAATGCCGTGATGCAATGTTATCAAATGTCGTATATAGGTATGCTCGGGAACGGGTTAAAACATTCTTAATACCCTGCAAATACCCTGTCAAACTGAAGTTTGCTCGATTGTGACAAAGTCTGTAGGAGTCTCAGAACGGCAATAAATCTTGAGTACACTAAATTCAATAAACAGAAAAGCAAAAAAAAATTTTTTTTTTTTTTTTTTTTTGGTGGAAATTTGATTTAGCCCCTTGAAACGTTTGGGAGATTCTCCCATAAGACGCACAAACATTGAAAAGTTAAATTTGGAAAATCTCCCCTAAGACAATTCCGTTTCATCATGGCCCATCCGTGAAATGTTTGTTACATTTTATACAAAACATACTGTCAAAAAAAAGGAATTTTATTACAGGAATTCTAAAAAAAATGCGACAATAAGAACAAATGGAGCTTTGTCGCAAAAGTTTTATCTTTTACCACTTTCAAAATTTAAACATTTCTGTACCCTGGTATAATTCATTGTTTTAATACTTATTTAAAGATATTAATATATTTATTTACATAAATTGATATGATATATTTCTTTAAATATGAAAATATCAGAGAGAAAAAATAAATTTGATTCAAAATTTTTTTTTTATAGTTTCAACTAAAAACACTTTAATAATATGAAATTTGTTATTTTTTATTCTTGCTATATCATGATAATTATCAAAGAAATTGTGCATAAATTTATTTTCTCTTATGAGTTATTTGCAATATAAATATTATTCTTAATTTATGAATTATTGACATTCTTCTTAATTTTTAAAACATGCTTGTTCTACCCTAATGCATGAGTTCGGGTTATTCAATTTATATTACTATAAATTTTAACAACAAAAAACTGCATTATATATACTATTATGGCGATAGTTATTATACAGATAAAATGCTTGCATTATGAAACTGGGATTTACACCAAAAAATCACTTGGAGATCAAAGGTGTAAGAGCCCACTAATAAGTGTTATCACTCTACCGAAGCCCAGTAACTAAAAAATGGTTTAGCTTTCAACTGTCGATCACATCTCCAAAAAAATGAAAACTGCATTAGTAAGTAGATATGTTTGTGTTAAAGCAAGATAAACCTGGTTAAAAATTTTGTTATTAAGACTTGCATTCTAACATATTCACTGCATATAAAAATATATCCAAATATTGATATTTAATAGTTTTTATTTTGAATTGCAATGAATGAAAAGGTTTGAGTAAGCCTTAATAGAACATAGTTAGTATGTTTAAACCATCAAATATCTAACAGACCTCAAACTGAAAACTTATATTTAAAGACTATCTAATAAAATCTTTCCTTCGGAACAGCCCTTAAAACTACTGGAGTTTTACCTAAGATCAGATTCTGTGACATCAAAATTTTGATCTCACACTTTGCACTACTTAAAAAAGAACACGAAGTTAAGTGTTTTATTGCAATAATGGATGTAATTTATTTTTATGAATTTTTTCATACAACAGCATGGCTAGAAAATAAATTAAGTCTTCTATTCAAACAATTACATAGCGAAAATATACACTGAAGTGACAAAAGTCATGGGATACCTCTTAATATCGTGTCGGCCCTCCTTTCGCCCGACGAAGTGCAGAAACACGACGTGGCATGGACTCAACTAGTCGTTGGAAGTCTTCTGCAGGAATATTGAGCCATGCTGTCTTGATAGACGTCCATAATTGTGAAAGCGTTGATGGTGCAGGATTTTGGGCACGAACAGACCTCTCGATGATGTCCCATAAATGCTCGATGGGATTCATGTCGGGCGATCTAGGTGGCCAGATCATTCGTTGGAATTGTCCAGAATGTTCTTCAAACCAATCGCGAACAGTTGTGGCACGGTGACATGGCGCATTGTCATCCATAAAAATCCCATCGTTGTTTGGGTACATGAAGTCCATGAATGGCTGCAAGTGATCTCCAAGTAGCTGAACATAAGCATTTCCAGTCAATGTTCGGTCTAGTCGCACCAGAGGACCAAGTCCATGCCATGAAAAAACAGCCCAAACCATTACGGAGCCACCACCAGCTTGAACAGTGCCTTGCTGACAGTTTGGGTCAATGGCTTCGAGGGGTCTGCGCCACACTCGAACCCTACCATCAGCTCTTACCAACTGAAATCGTGACTCATCGGACCAGGCCATGGTTTTCCATTCATCTAGGGACCAACCGATATGCTCACGTGCCCACGAGAGTCGCTGCAAGCGATGTCATTCTGTCAGTAAAGGCACTCGAGTCGATCTTCTGCTGGAATAGCCCAAGAAAGCCAAATTTCTCCGCACAGTTCTAACAGACAAGTCCCTTGCACGTCCCACATTGATTTCTGCGGTTATTTGACGCAGTGTTGCTTGTCTGTTAGAATTCATACTCTTTGCAGACGTCGCCGGTCTCGGTCGTTAAGTGCAGGCGGTCGACCACTGCGCTGTCCATGGTGGGATGTTATGCCTGAAATTTCATACTCTCGGCACACTCTTCACACAGTGGATCTGGGAATGTTGAATTCCCTAACGATTTCCGAAATGGCATGACCCATGCTTCTAGCTCCAACTAACATTCCGCGTTCAAAGTCTGTTAATTCCCGTCGTGCGGTCATCATCACGTCAAAACCTCTTCACATGAATAACTTGAACAGAAATTAAAGCTCTGCGAAAGCACTGAGCATTTATACCTGTTCTACGCGATGCTACTGCCATCTGAAAATTTGCATATTGCTATCCCATGACTTTTGTCACTTCAGTGTATGTTAAGTAATATTAAAATCAATATATATATATATGTATATACATATATAAATTTTCACGTAAAATTCTTAATTCCGTTGTTAGCATGTTCCGGTAGTAGCATGTGCTATGATTTTCAATCAGCCTTTAAATATGAGTAACTTGGTATCATGATCTAAATGTCATTATACATCAATATACGTCATGCTGTTTTGATGCTTGGAATCTAATAACGGCTTGGGTAGCTTTCTGAAAGTTTCCACGTTTTGGAAGGAAAAAATCTGAAACATCTCGCATTCTTATCAGGTTAATAATAATAATAATGCATTATATATCTAACATAAGATACTTAATGAATAAAATAAGACTTGAAAATTTTTTATGCAGTTTAACGCTGTCTACACATAAAATAAATCACTAGATATCTATCAAAGATAAAAAATTTGGATAGTTCTAGTGAATAGATATCTCCCTAAAAAATCTGAAATAGCTTTCCTTTTTCATTAGATTTAATTACGTGTTACATCTCACGTAATATGAAATACTTAATGAATTAAAATGGTGAAAATTCTTTATGCAAATTGATGATATATGTAAACATAAAAATATCACTAAATCATTGTCCAAACACAAAAAAAAAACTAATTAAAAGAATCTTTTATATAATATTTGGATAATATTTAATACTATAGTAAACACTAAAAATACTTAGAAAACAGAATTTAAAAAAAAAAATAGAATTGCTGGAATTTTTTTCGCTGAAATATTTGCCATGAAACAAAATTTATATTATCAAATTGATTAATAATAGAGTCTAATAGCTGGAAGAAAAGACTATTCTTTCCAAGAGTATAGTTCCTTATTTTCTTAAAAAGTGAAGCAAGATTTTAACATAATAAATTGCAATTTAATGGAAATACTCAAATTAAGAATAACTTTTCAACTCTTTAGAATAAAAAAAAATGATTTTTAACTAGTCCTTTAAAAAAACTGAATTCCTTAAAAAAATATATAACATTTTAAAAAAAGAAAGAAACATATGAAAAAGATGTTATTTCATATGTATACTTTATGGAATTAAATAACTGAAATTATTAGTTTTAAGATTTCCAACTTTTAAAATGAATTACTAAAAAGAGGACAAAATTTTTAAATGTATTATTTTTAATACTAGTATGTAATCAACAAGTATTTAATTTAAAATGTTATCCATTAAAACATGGCTTTTTACAGAAAAAATATTGAACTACATTGTTTTAATAAGCTTTATTTCAAATATTAGCCATGAAAGCCTAATTAAAATATTTCGAAGTGTACATATATAGCAAAAAATATTTATTTCACTTTAATGTTCAGAAACAAGAGAAAAACTCTTTTTAAGTGAGATTCATAACATTTATTTTGATAGCACTAACTATAACTATAATTTCACAAGCCAGAATTTTACTATAGAACTTTTATGAATATTAGTATAAATTAAAAATATAATCGCTTTAATTATTTTCTCTCTATGTGTATCTTTAAACAGTTTAAGACATTCGCAATTACTACTAATGCACTTTAAATTTCAAAGCACTTTTTTTCCGAAACTGATTACTTTGAGAAATTAACTTTTCATCTAGCAGAATTATTAAGCTGAAATTCTGCTAGATGAAAAGTTAATTTCTCAAAGTAATCAGTTTCGGAAAAAAAGTAATATAATATCTGAAAACAAACAGAATCTATAAGAAAAGGTAAGCCTTTATTTATTCAAATGTAAAGGCGGTCGAAAAAGAATTTTTAGAGGCCAGTTTAATTAACGTTAACCTTAACTTACTAACCTTTCAGGAATAAAATCTAGCCTCACCTCTTATTAAAAAAATACACTAAATCATTTTTATTTCAGTTGAAGACATTTGAATTGAACCTTTAATATATTTGATATTCTGTAAATAAAAATTTTAAACGAAATCAAATTAAAAATAAATTATTTATAGAATTAAATGTTTCTTAGTTAAAATCTTTCAATAAGTGTTATATTCAGTAATATATAAAAATTTAATTTCCTACAAATCCTATTACTGTATATCACTTTTAGTGTGGATTATATTTAATTTTGCAGGAGAACAATTTATTTTATTAAATAAATGATTGTTAGAAAATATTAATTAATCATGATTTTTAAATATTTTATTCACTAATTTGTTTTTGTATAAGATCCTTTTAAGAAGTCCTTTAATGTATATATCTTCCATTTGTATTATGCATTAATCAAGTAAATTGATTTTGATATTTTTGTAATAATTAAAAACAGTATATGTTATATTATAGATAAAAGACGTGCTTTAATAAGCTTAAATTTTAATTTATAATATTACATAAAGATAAAATACTCGGAGATACCTGTGATTTGCAGATTAATTTTCACTGTTGCAAGCGATTTTGTATGACACAATAAAAAAAAACTTGATAATAAAGGACGCTGTTGCTTCTGAAGTGTGCAAAAAAGTAAAAATTGTGAAATAAGACATTTATTTCAATATGATTCACAGCTGTAAATGTTCAATATGTTATCACCACATTTCATTACAAAGTGCAGCTATTACTTCTAACAATGCCACTTCTAGCTGCTACTTCTTGCCGTATGTAACTTACCAGAAAATTCAGTATGACAATTATTTAAGCAATTTTTATAAGAGGAATGTTACATTTTATCTTCCATCTCAATCATTTTATTTTTTTTCACTTGAATTTCAATATATATATACATTGATAATCCGAAATGAATTTCCAATAATAAATATTTCATATATAAATGTGGTACTAAACAATTATTCTATTCAGAAAATATTTCGCTGTGAAGTAGCTATTCATACAGCTAGTTTTCAAACAATGTTTACTCGCTTGATTAATCTGCGACAAAGACATTGTAACATTCTGTACAATTCTGTCATTGTAAGTGAAATTGTATAAAGCTGTCTTTGATGTTTATAACATACATAACAACTGATTAAAACTTTATGATGAATATATCTGATTGTTAATTAAATTATTTAAAAATATTAATATTTTTAATTCAAATAATAAGCACAAATGTAATAATGAAAAATAATATTTAGAGGAAATTAAATCTAATTAAATCTAATATATATTATCCGATATACGTTATTTGAAATAAATTTTAATTCGGTTCTTTATTTTCAATGTACCATTAAAAATATGTATGCAATTCAAATAAATTGGAACCCTATTTAATGAGAATTTATATGAGCAATGAATAAACTAAAAGGCAAATCATAGTTAAAATTTTTTTAATCTGATTTATCTTCAATATTTTGTAATTCATAAGTAATTAGTAGCTGATATTGTACTATTTTAATATTAAATATTTCATTGAAAAGTAAATTTTTAATATAGAATATCAGTTTAAATGTTATGAATAATGTTAAATGAATTTCCAGAATTTGCAGAAATTCGTTTTATTAATATTTATTGCTGAAATAGGGACATCATAATTATATAAAAACTCAAAATTTTTTTGGTGTTGAATATACTTTATGCTAACATTTTGACACAGCTATGTTATCTTCCAATTTAAATAAAATACTAAAAATAATTTATTTAAAGCTGAAATTCTAAAATTCAAAATGAATTCATGATTTTTTTAAACCAAATAGTTCAAAGTCAAAAGTTAAAAATTTAAACTAGTATTAAATTTTAATTCAAATAGACAAAAACTTGTAACTACTTTTGTTATTTATTTATCTGCAAATATAAAATATTAATATATTAATATTATTATATAATAGATTATTCTTATGTTATATTTTTAAGTATTATAATAAAATAATACTTAAAAATATAACATAAGAATAAGAATAATTCCATGTTAATATATTATTCTAAACTGTATTTCGTTAACCAAACTATGCAAAATGAAATGAATTATATATAATTCAAAATACAAAATTCGATAATTAGATGGTTCAGTTAAAAACCGTTAACGTCCACGTTTTAGAAACTCATTATTTTGAAAAACATTACGAAATGATTTATTGTTGCAGTACTTGTATGCGAGAGCATAAAAAGTTTCCGTATAGTTTAATTAAAATTTGTTTCTATATGCACTAAAACAAATTTATTTGATTAAATTAAGCATTTTGTATAGAAAATATATTGTACCAATATTTGTACCAACATATTGTAGATTCTATCAATATTTGTACCAACATACGTTGTAGATTCTAAAAAATATTTGTACCAACATAAGTTGCAGATTCTTCCAATATTTGTATTAATTAGATGATTAGATTAAAAAAATAATAACTAATAATATTTTCCTTACTTTAATAGTGAACAGAAAATTTATTTTACAGAAAAAAATCTATCAAAACAAATTCCCACGAAAAAAAATAAACAAACACTAACTCTATACAATTTTGTTCATCCAGTTTTTCTTATTCCTTTTTACATCTTTCGACATCCAACACATATCACATACACTCACAACACTAAAAATTGTTACCGAAAAAATCGAAAGAATAATAAGAAAGGTTGTTCGAAATACATCTCCCCCCCACACCCCTGGCAGAATACAATACAACTCCCATCCTCCACATTGTAGAAAATCATAGCACCCCATGAGTTTCTAAATCCAAATAATTCAAGTCAAAAGTTAAAAATTTAAAACAATATTAAATTTTAATTCTAATAGAAAAGCACTTGAAAGGATTTGTGTTATTTACGTATCTATAATCATAAATTATTAATCTATTATTGTTCTTATACTATAGATTATTCTTATTTTTATGTCATATTCTTAAGTATTATTATAAAGTACTAATCTTCGTGTTAATATTATACTAAATTGTATTTTGTTAACCAAACTATGTAAAATTAAATGAATTATGCATAATAAAAAATACAAAAATCGAGAATTAGATAAATTTTTTTAGCAGTTATACATTAAAAAATGGATTAGTTAAAAAAGGTTATCGTCTGCGTTTTAGAAATTCATCATTTTGAAAAGTATTATAGAATGATTTATTGTTGCAGTAATTGTATGAGAGGACCTTAAAAGTTTTCGGATATTTTAATTAAAATTTGTTTCTGTATGCACTAAAACAAAATTACTTGATTAAATTAAGCATTTTTTATACAAAATATATTATGCCACTGTTTGTACCAACAGACGTTGTAGATTGTACCAATATTTGTCCCAACAGACATTGTAGATTCTACCAATATTTGTACCAACAGATGTTGTAGATTCTACCAATATTTGTACCAACATACGTTGTAGATTCTACCAATATATGTACCAATATGCGTTGTAGATTGCGCCAATAATTGTACACTGCATATTGTAAATTGTACCAATGTTTATATTAATCGGATAAACAATCGACTATTACAAATATACAAAAAAATAATAATAATAACTAACAATATTCTCCTTACTTTAATTGTGAACAGAAAATTTGTTTTACGGAAGAAAATCCATCAAAACAAATTCCACGAAAAATATAAACATATTTCTTACAATTTCTATACAATCTACACAATTTTCTTCATCCTTTTTCTTATTCCTTTTTACATCTTTCCACATCCCACACATATCACATACACACACAACACTAAAAATTGTTACCGAAAAAAAATCGAAAGAAGAATAAGAAAGGCTGTACGAAATACTTCCTCCCCCCCACCTACAGCACACAATACAACTCGTATCATCCACACTGTAGAAAATCATGGCTCCCAAGAAGGCATTCGGTTTTCCGATGCATTTACGAGAGCGACAACTTATTCATGCCCAGGTGATGAAAAAGAAATATGTTCGAACAGGGGCGGAGATATTTGGGGACATCGCTGGGTATGTCGCTCGGCGAACATTCCCCCCCTCGTAAGAAGGTGCCGAAAATGATGATAAACTGAACCTTTTGTTGTCTATAGAGTGGGTGCATTCGAGCTAACGCTTTGAAAAGATATGGGTAAAGTGGGATAAGGCGTATTGAGTTCTTCCCAGGGATGGCTTCTATCTGGAAGAGGTGCAGCATTTGCTTTTGAGGTATGTTAATACGATGATGTAGTTTATTGTATGGAACCAAATAAAATTGAGCAGAAATTCTAATTGAGAATAAAAAGCAATGTGAAAAACTTGAAGTTTAATTAATTTATTTTTTAATTTTGGAATTGTAATTGGACAACGAATTCTCGCCTTTCACATGATAACACACATTTAACAGAAGTAAACAACAGACAAATCAATAACAAATTGCAAAAACACCGAAGAAGGTCTGAATTGAAACACATAATAATAATAATAAAAGAAAAATGAAATAAAAATAGAGAGGGAAAAAGATTAGAGAAACATTTAAATAAAAATTTGTAAATTAACAAAAGTTTGTAAAATAAGTCTTAATAAAACGTTTACAAAAATATGGCGACCATTTGCCTTTTTTGAGTTTAAAATTTTTCTACGATGTTCAAGCATGCAGCAACTAAAGTGTACGCTTTTTAAATATTACACTGAAATTTTATTTCAATTGAAAAAAACAGTTGAGCATGTATTAATCTGTTAAGCAGTTCAATTTCCAATGCCCAGTTATAAACTGAATAATTTTAAAATCAGTAAATCAATGATGAATGCGAAGATATTGCATAATAAAAGAAAAATACTTGTTTATAAAAGATTAATTTGATGATTCTATATGCAATGAATTTTTTATCTTAAGAATTTTAACAAATACTTCTACTTGCCTGGGAAAAAATAATATTAATTTACATACTTTTCATAACATCCATAAAATAGAAAATTAATCAAACTGCAAACATAATGAGTAAATTGTAATGAATCAGCAGATATCATTCGTAGATTGTGACTAACAAATAGCCCACAACTTCCAAACACAGCAATTTATTTTCTGTTCAAAAATTCTTACAAAACCATAATTTATAGGAAATTCGGTTATAAAAATATATACATGAAAAAATTATAAAAATTGATTTGCATTTACTAAACAGTTTTTCAATTTCTCTTTTACAAAGAGTTTTTCCAATGCATAAAAACAAAGATAGTAGCCCATTGAAACTGCATAAACGAATACACTACCTATAAATGAAAATCCTAAAATCCTGTCTAAAATAGCCTATTACGTAATACAAATTCCACTCACCAATTTAAATAGCTTTGGGATCGAAATTTTACTTCACATTTGTAACCAGTACAGTGAGAGGAATATTTTTGGATTGTTTTCCTGTAAATATCTATTATACGAAATTAAATAATGGAAAATTGTAAGTTAAGAATGTACGTTGTCTAAGAATTATATTTACTCCAATATGATGAAAAAACAGAAAAAAAATACGATAACAGAAATAAAATCTGAGTTTGATAGTTATTTTTTCTACAGACCATCCACATCGCCAATAAGATTGAGACTATTTGAAAAGTAAACGTGAGATTTCTTGTTGAAGAGTAAATTACATGAATTATTGTGTCCGATTTATACCCTGAATAGTACGATTTTCTATGTCTCACTTAGACTCCTGAATGAATTAAAAAAATAATTACTGCAACTAATTAATTACTACTAGTATCTATTAATTATTATATTATAAATTTACCTTTAGAAATTTAATATTTTATACGGAAATTCAATATTTTTAAATATAGGAAAAAAAATTTTTAAATAAGAAACACACAAAAAAAAAAACATTAAAGAAAAAACACTAATACAATAGTTATAATCGAATTTTTATTGGATTGTTGATTCGCCAGAGTTTACAAACATCACATATTTTTATAAATTGCAACAGAAAGAGAAAATTATTCTTGTTTTTTTTCCCTTATAAGTCACAATGCGGCCCATATCATCTATGCTGTAGGAAATCTTGGAATCAAATAAGGCATTTGGATTAACTGATTCATGCATGGATGGGACAATTTATTCATGCTCAGGTGATGAAAATGGAATGTCTCCCCTGCAGGAGCGGTGATATTTTGATACATCTCAAGGTGTATTCCTCATCGAAGATCACAAAGACGATACCGAAAATAACAAAAATAACAGATGTCTTTTGTTATCTGGGTAGGGACTGCATACCGACAAACACATTGAGAAGATATTGATAACGACTAGATAAAGTGGGATGAGATGTTTTGGATATTAGGAGAATATAATATGTCTGGAAGATTTATAGACTTTTGTCTAAATGTATTTTTCAGAAGAAAAATGTTTTTAATTCAAGTCATCTGTTAAAAAGCAAAAATTAAAAATGACGTATGGCCATCATCGTATTTCAAAACGTATCCAATAATTTATAATCTAATATTTTTCTACATTGCACAAAAAAGTCAATAAATAGTAGTGTAGACTTGCATTATTTAAAATTATTCTTAAATATTCATCCATTCATTCTAAAATACCCTTCCTACACATTTATTATTAAAATTTGTTTTAAATCAAGAAAAATAACTCTCAGAAATTTCATAAATACTGTTATTCTCGTTTCATGTCCACCTCGTCTAGACCCCTAGACCAAGTCCATGAGATCATGTTGCTCAAGCATGTTCAAGCATGCTCAGCTGCTCAATAGATGCACCTACACACTCAGTGAGATGAGAGTGAGAATCCGAGCAAAAACATGTACATGGCAAATAAATCTTTTCGTTGCCGACAAATTTCAAACTTTTAACATGGCCACTACGCAATCTGGCTAAAGCACTCTGGGTGGATGTTATGCCAATGGACTGCAATGATAAATCAGGACGACTTGCAGCATACTAGGTGTGTCTGGGAGGAACTCTCCAAGCAGAAATTTCTTTAGCCCTAAAAATGGAGTAAATTTCGGAATCAGAAAGTTCATAAATACCAGATATTATAATAGTAAAACTCTCACATTTAACCATCTTAGGTTTTGCCTATTTAACGTGCATTGCGATAGATTGTAATAAGTGTTCTACAAAACATAATAAAGACAAAGGTGTATAAAGTTATTTAGGTGTTAGATTGAGATGTACAATTTTATTTACATCATTTGAACTATTTGTTCAGAAATGCTTGAAAGTATTTAAGTTTGTAGTTAATATGTTATTTTAATCATCAAAATATTTAGACTTTTTTTTTATTCTGAGTAAAATCACACAAAAAATTAAACACAATTTTAATTATTTATAAATCTTAAACTCCTTTCACTTAACATTTAAACCAATAAAATTATTTTTAATCAAATACATTTAAGTCAATAAATAAAAAATAACTTTAGTATAAAGGATGAATAAAAAAAAACCTTAAGTAATAATTTTTTTAAAAACACTAATTTTAGAAGCTACATTGTATATAAATGAATAGAACAAATAAAAAAATAAAAGTGAATGCGTTAGTCGTTTTTTTTACATGGGAAAAAAATACGTAAAATTGATTTCAAGTCTAAAGATTTAAAAAAAAAAACAACATTTCTTTTTCTTTAAGAAAAAAGAAAATGGAATGCTCCACGTTTCAGCAACTGTTTAGTTTTTTACGCTTGTTTGTGTCTTCTGATTCTTTTGAGATTTTGTGTATTTACATATCACTCCAGGTACATAACAAAACCTTTCTAACATACTACATTTTTTACTCTTTTTTAACGAAAAAAAAAAAAAAATAAATTTATTAACTCTGAACTTAAAAGCTGCACATTACATCGTATTAAGTGAAATATGAGTTAAAGATACCGTAAAGACTTATTAACTGTATTAGTAAAGATATTTGTACAATGTTTATTAATGAATATTTTTTTTTACCATATTTTTATTTAATGAACGTAAATATTGCTTTTTAAGCAGTTTGGTTAATTAAAAACTAAATTTCTAAATTTAGTATATTATCTCGAAGGCATTTTTATTTATTTAATCTATTTACGTAAAATAATTTTCCTTAAAAGTATTGAATCGATGTATATATACATGTATTCTTCTTCAATGGCGCAACAGCCGCATGGTAGTCCATGGCCGTCTGCCCACTGGCAGATTTCGACACATGAGATGTTTTTTTTAAGAGAAAGCCTTGTCAGCCCTATGCTGTACAGTCATATTAAATAGGGACCTACGGTTTAAAGTGGATTCCAAACCACTACAGGCATACATGGCACCGCCGGAACTCAAACCCAAAATCTTTGGCGATGAGTGGCAAAAAGCTAATCATTCGGCCATTAAGTCCTTCCTACCTACCTACCAATACACACACACACATATATACATGCATATATATTTATATGTGTATATATTTACATATATATATACTACTGCGTCCAAAATGTAAGACCAATTTTTAATTTAAAATTCCCGGGGCTTATGGAATTTCAATTTTTTTTCTTTTTTAGGCTGTTGGCACTGTCCTTGACATCTGTGTGGAATTTGACGTTAAAATATTCATTAGTGTTTAAGTTATGCTTGGCTTCGTAAGACGCTGAAACTGATTTTGGCGATTTTTAAAATGTCTGAATTAATTGAGCAAAGAACTTGCATTAAATTTTGTTTGCGGAATGAATATTCGTGTGCGTAGAATGTTGCAGAATGTCGTAGAATGTTGCAGAAATCATTCAGTGAGCATTCTTATATCAAAAAGTAATGTTTAGAAGTGGTATGAATAGTTCAAATAAGGCTGAAACGCGTTGAAGACGAACAGCCCTCTGGTCGACCATGAACCTCAACCGACGAAGCTCACGTCCAAAAAAATTTTGATTTGGTGCTTGAAAACCGTCCATTTACAATTAGAGACCTTACTGATATTGTTGGAATTTCAAAAGTATCGGGCAATTCCATTTAGGGCCTCAAACGTGTTAAATCTCGATTGGTACCGAAAACACTAAATGCGCCAGCTGACACTGCTTTGACTATTTGTGACTTTTTCGCCACAACCCATATCGTTCCACAAACACGACTTCTGGCTATTCCCTAAACTCAAAAGACCACTCCGAGGACACCATTTTGAGTCGATTAAAGAGATTCAACGTGAATCGCCACGCGCTTTGAAGGCCATCCCTGCCGATGACTTTTTAGCATACATTAAGGATTACTTTGAAGGCGATAAAATAAATTTGGTTGAATAAATAAAGAGTTTTTGAAAAAAAAATAATAATGGGTCTTACTTTTGGGGCACAGTAGTATATATATATATATGTATATGTATATAAATTTATATATGTGTGTGTGTGTGTATGGTTATATATGTGTATATTTATACATAAATTGTATTTCTGATCTAAAAGTCGCTCATAAAAGTCGATCTAAAAGTCGTACAAGGGACAAAAGCTATAAAATGTTTTTTTTTTTTTTTTTTTTTTGAAATGAAAGAAAATTCTTTAAAAAGGTAGATGCAGTGATAAATTAATGATAAGCAAATAATGATTATTCATGTCAAGTAGAATGCAAATAAGTTAAGTATTTTAATTTCTATGAAGTACATAGAAATGATTTAATTGCAGTTCAAACCCTTTTACAAAGTTGTAGTAATTGCAATAAAACCATTCTACAAAAACTGTCAATTTCTATTCGAGAATAATAATTTATATTGAATTTTTATTTTAATAAAATTAAAAAAAAAAAATTGGTAATAATTAAATATCTATCTGTATTGCTTTCTAAAAGCTAGAATACATAATTTATAGAATGTTATAAAATTCAAAATTTTAAAGGCCAGACCATAAAAAAGATTAAAGCAATTAGTTATGAATGGATAATCTACCGAAGTAGATTCTTAATTGCTGATATACTTCAGAATTGAAATGTATTAATTGCAATTATTCTTAATAAGTGCATTAAAAATAACCATGCCAAACTAAACCATTTAATTAAAGAAGAAAAAATTTGTGACTTATCATAAAAGATATTTTATTAAAAAATTAATTGATTAACACTAATTAAAGTTCAAATAAATTGATAGAAAATAATCCAAAATCTGAACGATGACAAAAGTAATTAAAACTTTCCATATATCTGCTTTGGTAAATAGATAATGAAACTGTACTCTTTCGAAACACTAGTTTAAAGTACTTCAAAAGGATAATTGATGCAACTCAAAATTAAAAAAAAAACCACTAACATTTAGTGAAAATATTGTTAAAAAAATTCTTATACATTTCAGAAAGTAATTTCCTCGTTAAATTTTCATTCTGTACCACAAAAACTCAAAGCACATCATAAAGATCTTGACTTACGCCATTTGTGAGATTTCAAGCCAGATATGTCTTTCGAGAATTTTCATTTCGCTGCATGGCAACGCAAGAGAATGAAGAAGAAAAGGAATTTTTCAATGCATTCAATTGCCGCAATACTATTTTATTGTATTGTACCTTGACGCATCACGCAAGGAACAAAATTCGTATCAACAAGATAAATAGGAACAATATTTTAGAATTCAAATTCCTGGCTGCGTACATTAAAGAAAACGTGAGATTCCAGAACCCCTCAACTCCACTCGTCTGAGAAGAAGAAGTAGAAGAAAAAAAAAAGCGAATGATTGCCGGCGAAATCGTAACCGTAATCCCCCGTTGGGCAATGCACATATTTCTGGAGGGATTTTGGTTCTAATGAAGGAGGTATTGTTCCGGAGTTGAATTTATGATTAGGTTTGTTAAATTCGAAAAAGAAAATGCTGAAAGGTGCGATTTTATTCTTTGCGGATGTCTTTAGAATGTTAAAATTCCATTTGAAGTTCTCTGGTGAACCATTCTTAAATAGGAAAGGAGTTATTCAATTTAAGAGAGAGACTTTATGTAATCTATTAAATTTTTGTTTTAAAAATTGTTACTGGATGTAATTTTTTTTCTTAACTTTTGTTCATTTTATATCTGACTTTATGTTAGTTGTTGAAATCTATTTAAAAATCAGAGATAAAATAATATTACATTATTGTAAGTGTTTTATTTTTATGACAAAATAGAATACTTTAAAGTATTTTATTTATAAATAATAAATTTACATTTCATTTTATTTAAAAAATAATTTAATGCAAATTAAAATACTAAAATTATTTTATAATGCAATATGTTTTACAACGTTTATTAGCTATACTGACGCATTGCAGAATTAAGTAAATCAGAAAGGCATGAACAGATTACCTTACACAATGACTAAGGAATTTAATTTCGATATGAGATTCCTAGACTGTGGCAGTTACTTAGGCAGTTACTTGCAAATTATCAAATAACCCAAAATTTAATATCCAATGGAATGAAATAAGTAGATTATTTCTTCTTCTTCATTGGCGCAACCATTTCATGGTGGATCATGGCTGTCTACATGCTGCCAGATTTTGAGACAGGAGATGATTTCTTTCCACAGGTTAGGGTGTCTACCCTACGCCTAGCGCTCAACAGTCATATTAGACTGGTACCTATGGTTTAAAGTGGATTCCAAATCACTTTCAAATATTCATGGCACCGCCGACACTAGAACCCGACGCTGAAAGCTAGCCACTCCCCCATCAGGCCCCAAATTCCTTAAATCCTCAGAACTTGCCATTATTTTGCAAGAAATCAAGCATCGCTTTTGCATACAATGAACAACCAAGAAACCTATATCAAAATAAGTGTTTTTGTTGAAATAGTTATAGTATTCTACTACTGGTTCTTTACATAGTATTTTATTGTGTGCGTTAATTCTCGAACATTTTGAATATTGTTTTTTTGAAGAACATCGGATGGTCTCATATTTCACTTTTGTAAACCATCAAATACTCGTCGATGGGTGATGACAGAAGAAATTTTATAAATACTTGTACATTCTTTACGTATTGTAGTGGGGCTAGAAATTTAATAAATTACCACCAGGCATCTTTTATTTGTTGGACATTGGTGCAGCACATGTTTCACTGATGTATTTTACGAATAGACCATCGATGGGTGAGAAAAGAAGAACAATGTTTACCGTGAGAAATTTTAAAAATAAAGTCCTCCATTTGCATGTTGCAGGAGATAAAGCCATGAAAACACCCTCCAAGCAGCATCCGTTTGTTGGACATCGGTGTTGCACATGTTCCACTAATAATACTACAAATAGCCCACCAACGGGTAATGAGGGAAGGACATAGTCCTCTGGGAGAAATTTTAAAGATAACGTCCTCCATTTGCATGTCGAATGAGATAAACCACAAAACCAACCACCACCCGACTGTCTGATTATCGATTTATAAGCATTGGCACTATCATTATCGAGTATTCTAATCTCTGAAAACAGTGGCTGCAATGATCGCCGTCAGTGGATTCCAACCTTTATGCTAACTGCACACGTTACCACTCGGAAATGTATATTAAAAGCATTTTGCCTAAAATATACATATTTTGTCCTAATAAGTATATTCTTAATTTACATATTAATAAATGGTGAGTATAGCAACAATATACAACTAATAAATAACATATTTGAGATTGAATGATCTGTTTCATTAATGCTTAATTTAGAATTCAAACATAATCCTGAATGTTGATAATATATTGCTTTTTAATTTATTTAAATTGCAACTCAAATTACTTTTTCCTTCTGATTTATTTTTAAAAAGACACATTTTGCGCATATATATGGCATTAGTAATGTATTTTTTCGCCTTCTATAATTATTATTATAATTATACATACTTTTTAAGCAATTTAGAATATAAGCAAATATTTTTCATTTTTATTTTTACATAATTATATTTTATATTCTTCCTAAATTTCTTTATCATTCTTAAAGGTTAGCCATTTTTGAATAGCTAACTTTAGTTCAAGAAGGGCTAATCATTAGTGCTTTCAATAAATATTTTTAGAAACTCAAACAATGTTTACTAAAAAATATTTTAAGCAGTTTATAAAGCACATCGAAGTTTTACTGGAAAGCTGACTAGCAACAACAGAAATAACTCACATTGCGGAAGCTGAAATATGTATTATGTGTTTTTGCATATTTTTTGAGCCGTGTCCAGTTTTCTGTTACATAAATCAATTTTGAAATTATATTCATAAATACAGATTAAAATTAGGAAACGGAATATTCTAATAATTTTCATTAATTTTTTCGTTTTAAGTTACTACAAAAACTCTTTTCATAAATTAAACAAGAGTAAATATTATTTTTTTAAAAAATCCCTTTTATTATTATAGCCATAATCAAAGTGTTTAGATAAAAACTGATTTTAAACCTTAGATTTTGCATTTTTTTTTAATTTATGTTTTTTCTATTGTTTAATCTACACAGAGAAAATTTTAAGATTAAAGATAATAAATCATATTTACCCCACATTCACTTAAAAAATGAATGTTTTTAGATTTACTATAATTAATTTTATGCTTTCAAGCAACAGAAATTTTAAATCCTAAATATAAAAATTAAATCTCATTTTTTCATTTATTAAAGGTGTGTCTTGGATTTATATGAATTTCATTTTCTTTTTCTATCATCAAAAATTATTTATTCTTTAATTTTACATAAATTTCATTTATTTACTTTTAAAAATTCTTACTTGTACCTTTCATTATTAAAGAACATAAAAGAATAAAGCAGTAAGTTACCTAATGTATGTTTTCTTAAGTACAGTTTCTAAGTAATAGTTAAGGAATATATTGTTCTTACTTAAATTAGAAACACATTATGATAGTACTACATTAGCTAACAAACGCAAAATTGAAAATCGTTAGATATTTTCTTTGTTTAATGTAATTTATCTCTGAAAAAACTGATCCTGTAAACTTAGGCACCATATGCTTCACCAGACATTAAACCAAAGAAATGTCTTCAACTGTTTAAACTATGGGAAAGTTTTCATTTTATATAAACACCATTTAATTTTGATTAGTAGTCTATCAATTATTTTAATACAATTTTTTAATATTTATTAATATATAATAAAAATAGTTCCTGGAAATATAATTTATTGAAATGAAGAAATCAGTATCGATTTAAAAAAGTATATTTTGAAAATTGTATTATCTATCTTTATTTGAAAATCATCTTTTTCTATTTTTTTCCTGCTTTTATTTAAATTTTTTCTTGGTTTTGTTTAAATTTTTTCTAGGTATTAATTAAATTTTTCTTGGTTTTATTTAAATTTTTCTTTGTCTAATTGAAAAATTATGTAATTCATTGAAATGAGAAAATGAGTATCGATTTACAAAAATATATTTTTAAAATTATAATATTATTTGTAATACATTTGAAAAAATATTGTAATAAATTTGAAAAAATATTGTAATAAATTTGAAAAAATATTGTAACAAATTTGAAAATCGATTTTTTCCGATTTTGTCTGATTTTGATTAAATTTTGTCTTGATTTTGTTTAAATTTTTCTTGGTTTTATTTAAATTTTTTCTTGATTTTGTTCACATTTTTGTTGGTTTTGTTTACATTTTTTCTTGGTTTTATTAAAAACAAATTTTTGGTTTTAATTAATTTTTTTTTTTTTTTTTTATTTAATTTTTCTTGGTTTTGTTTACATTTTTCTTTGTTTAATAGAAAAATTAGATACTTCATTGAAATGAAGAAATGAGTATCTATTTACAAAAATACATTTTGAAAATTCTAATATTATTTGTAATATATTTGAAAAAATATTGTAATATATTTGAAAATCGTCTTTTTCTAATTTTGTCTTGGTTTTAATTAAATATTTCTTTGTCTAATAGAAATATTATGTGACATAGTATATTAAAAACATTATTTTTGGCTATAAACAGGAGTGTGAAATGAATGGTAAAGTAAAGCCAATCTCCATCCTTTTTTTATTCAAGAGGTTCTTTTTTATAAACACTACATGTCCATATAATAAAGTAGATATATTGTCTGTTACCCATTTGCATCAGTCTGAAAAGTATAAAATTGGCCCATATTACCAAAGTATTTTAAAGATAATAATACTTCGAAATTATAATAAGAAAACAAAAGCCAAAATGGCATACACAAAGAATTTATAATTGGATTTTGTTCAATAAAATTATACATTAAAAATAATTTGAGAAATTCCTTTTAATATTTTTGTACTTATTGATAGTACTTGAAATGCCCAACCCAGAAAATGAACTCTGATAATGTGGATTTCTTTCTTCTCTTTTAAATAAATAAACTACACAAAGTTTACGAGCTTTTCGTGATGCAATAGTTTCAATGGGTATTAGAAAATGTTGGCCAGTAAATCTTGATGGTAATGACGAACTTCGTGTTATTTCTAGCGTTTCTGATGTTTTTACTTTTGGTTTATTTTGTTCAATCATTTCTTCTGCTAATATTGTTTTGAAGACGTTAAATGCTCTATCTTTATAAGTTAGTTTTATTTGTTAGTTTTTTGTTTGAAAATAACATGACTGTTCAAAAGGATAATGCAGGTCTTTGCAGATCTATTTTTGATTATTGGTAGATTTTGCATAACTATTTACTTTTTCATTATTATTCGAAGTAAAACCTTTCATT
Source organism: Caerostris darwini (assembly GCA_021605075.1). Classification (NCBI taxonomy): domain Eukaryota; kingdom Metazoa; phylum Arthropoda; class Arachnida; order Araneae; family Araneidae; genus Caerostris; species Caerostris darwini. The sequence continues at coordinate 43,348 of BPLQ01012754.1, forward strand.
CTGATCAGTTTTTTAGAATTACTTTTACAAGGAAAAATATTAATCAATTATTGCAATTATTACTTTTCTCTAACGAATATATGTGCTTCCCGTGATAATGGCCAGCAAATTTCTGCGCGTATATACTCTTATGATGCAAATGTGTTAAAATCAAATGTGGTATTCCCGAATTGAAGGGGAAATATTTTCGTTATAGAATTAATTATTTACGAAACATGATGGGTAAAAACCATACGTGAATTTTTATTGCATAAAATTGGCGCTAAATAATTAGAGTGATAAAAATTAATGAGACAAATTATGAGTAACAAGAAATATTCAAATGTCACATTAAACCTAAATACAGTTGTGACTCAGAATTGCATTCTTGTGTTAGAGTACACAGTGCACGTTAAGAAGAGCTCAGCTTCAAACAACCTGGTGAAGTCCGTTACAGTTGCTGCTTTTAGAAATGAGGAGATCAGATGGAGATTTCGACAAGGTGTAGAAGTGTCGCGTACCGATAATCTGGCTGCAAGTGGAAATTTTTCGGGTTTTACGCCATATTACATTCAAATGCGTTGCATTTGAAGGGGAAATCCTTATAATTACCTGTAATTGTACTACAGGAATGAAATACATTACCTTCTCTCGTTGATGGCCATAAGTGAAACATGATATCTACAGATGTACTACAAAAGATCAAGTTGCAAACATTGATACAAGGGCCTGAATGGCCGAGTGGCTAGCGCTCTGGCGCTAGGTACCACAGGTTTCGGGTTCGAGTCCCGGCAGTGCCATGGATGTTTGAAGTGGTTCGGAATCCACGTTAAACCGATGGTCCCGGTCTAACAGGATCGTAGAGCGTTGCGGGGGCATTGTTACTCCGCGTCCGTGGCTTATATTTAAGTGACACGCGCCCCCTGGTTAATACAAAGTGAGTAACGTCTGTGCAGCGCTTACTTTAAGGCATCCAAGACGTCCATGTCTAAGTGTCTGCCTGCTGCATTAGAGAAAAAAAACATTGACACAATTCTTCATCAATGATTAACATAGTACTACTAATGCGATGTTGAAATAAAAATCTAATAATTAGAAAACGTAATAATTCAATGCATTATTTTAAACTATACAGTTAATAAAAACGCTTATAATTTTTCTGTGTGTTTAAAACATTTTTAACCGTTATTTTTAACCTGAACTGTTTTTTAAGTTTTATTATTATTATTATTATTTTTTTTTTTTTTGCATTGATTTCATGTAATGTTGCGATTTTTAGAAACTGTATGTTTTGTCGAAGAGTTAAATTTGCTCATTAATTTCCTTATTTTAAAAATAAGGATTTTATAAAAATTCATAGTTTAATTTTACCTCAAATCCATTAATTCTGGTTGGTGATTTGTCTTAGTAGTAAAAGGAATGAATACAAATTTTAAAATTTATAATCTGCTTAATAATTTAAATATTACTATTTTGAGTTTTATTAGTATCATTTTAATAAAACAAATGCAGGATATAGGTCCATTTGAATAATGTCTTCTTTTTTCAAACTAGGAAATCAAGGTTGGTGGCCAGGAAAAGTGTGACATTAAGAACTGGTCATACCAGCAAAGTATTCTTTAAATCTTTTGTTTTTGTAAAAAAAACAAGAGGGTAGGAAAGCTCCACACCTTCCAGAGATGCAATCATTAGTGGAGGTATTTGAAATTGAGATTGCAAAGTAAAGATGTAGTGTGGCAGCTCTCTTTATGGCCTTCGTGTAATTTTAAATATTCTTCATATATACCATGCCATTCGATTGGCAGATAATTTAGGTGAAAGTAACTGACATTCCAAAACGACATTGACGTTTAGGTAGTTTTGAAGAAAAACATCTGGAATCGTTTTCGTCAGTGGATCGGGTTCGAATGGTTAAGCAACAAAACAGTTCCTCTTCCGTGGGTGTACAAACAAACACTGAAGCATCGCTACGAGCGATAAGGACAGTGGTACGCCTGCGGCGTCCAAACAACAGAACAGCGCTTTTGTCTCGTTTAACCGGGTTGAATAGTCGTAAAATTTTTAAAAGAGAAAAAACATTAAAAGCAGCAAATTGTAAACAATTGTCAACACAAATGTAAAATGAATAAGCATTGTAACAAAATAATACACTTGCCACCATGTTATAATCAGTTAATAAAGAATCTTTCGCAAGTTTTAACTTCTCATGCGAAGGAAACGTTGTTGCATGATTCACCTTTACTTCCTTTCATTAATTATTCCAGAGAGTTTCCAGTGATCTTCAGAAAGAAGCTACCAAACAAACAAACCCCTTAATACCTGCAGCAAAATCAAACCCATCCTAACTAGATTTTTCAATTATCTTTTGAACGTATAAATTCATTCCTCAAGCTCCCTCCGAGTGGGGAGATGTTGAGATGGCAAAACAAAGATGTAGTGTGGATACATTCATTCTGGCCTCCATGTAATTGCACAATTTCTTCATATATGCCATGTCATTTGATTGGCGAATAATTTAGGTGAAAGTAACTACCATTCCAAAAATACATTGACTTTTAGGCAGTTTTGAAGGAAAATATCTGGAATTCTTTCGTCTTTGGATCGAGCCAGAATGCTTAAGAAACAGAACAGCTCCTTTTTCTCGTTCATTCCGGGTGTATAGTCTAATTGGAAACATTTGTTAACACAGCATGCAAAAAGAATAAACATTGCAAAAGAAATTCAATTTCATTATTAAATCATTCAATTGCCATCATGCTATAATCAGTTAATAAAGAATCTTTACGCAGTTTTAACTTCTCATACGAAGGGAACGCTGTTGCACGATTCACCTTTACTTCCTTTCATTAATTATTCTAGACAGTTTCAAGGCGGTTTTCAGAAGGGAGCCAACAAACAAAAACCTCCTTTAATACCTGCAGCAAAATCAAACCCATCCTAACTAGATTTTCCAATTCTCTTTTGAACGTATAAATTTATTCCCAAGTTCCCATTGAGATGCTCTCAAGCGGTCCCGGATTCGCGCGGGGAGAAAACCCTGAACAATGGAGCAATCGATTCCGCGGTTTAAGAATCTTTCCTGGCATTCAAACTTGCCTTGCTGAAAACCGATCCGGGGGTACCGAAGAATGCGTTTGATCATTTTTAAAATTGAAGGCAGGAAAGAAAAAAAAAAATAAAGAAAATAAAAAATAAATAAAGAAAAAAGGTAAAGAAGGAAAAGGAAGGTTTGAAACGAAAGAAGGGAGAACTCAAATGCGCGTTTAGCGAGGCTTGCTCATAAAGAGATTTCAAAATCCAATAAAGGATTTTGTAACACAAGTATCTGCTGGTTGATATCTATGTCTTGCAGGCTGACAGATGGAATGGAAAAAGTGAGCACTTGAAGGAAAACGCTGCAACCGGAATGTGGGGAAATTGCTTTTTATAGAGTGGCAAGTCGAGAAAAGGTGTGAATTAGAAGACATTCGAACCTTTTGTGGGGAACTTCATTCGCCGTGTCTGTTAGAACAAGATTCCCCGAAGAGGTATTGACGAGTAACATGACGCTATCTTTAGAAATTGGAGGACTTTTCTAAGGCTTCTTAAGATGTTTAGAATGCGCGGTTTCCTTTTGAAGGAAACTGCATTTTCGAAGATGGTTTCTTAATTCAGATGCGAATAAACCGATGCAGGGGTTTCGCATTTGATCTTTTATAATGCGTAGTTGAAGAGTTTCGTATGCAAATTTAAGCCGTTTATTTTTTTGCAAAAATTGTGAAGCAAACTTTAATGCAAAGTAATCAAATTTAGAAGTTTAGTTTAAAATGGTCAAGGATGGTCATCTAAGATATTTTGGATATTATATTAGTTAATATGTAAACTAATGCATAGAAATACTTCGCATGCTCTTGTTAAGCAATTGATTTAATTTCTTGACTGATTGAAATTGGACTAATCGGAGAACGAAATATATATTAAAATTTATAACTATTTAAATTCTGTATCTTTTTTTTCGCCAAATTAAGCGCTATTGATGAAATCAAATGATTTTACTAAAAACAAATGTGTTGTAATATAGTTTTTTTTTCCCCTCAAAATTTGCTATGTCAGTGTTTACATAATTTTCTTTAATCGATGTCATATTTGTTGTTACATTTCTATGTCATAATAATGTACATAGTTCTCTCACCATGTATTCTCTCCATATTTATTATTTGAATGCATCCTTTTACTATTTTTTTAATAATGAAGAATACTTAGAAATCAATGATTTTGTATCGATCATATTATTTTTGTAAGTTTGGGATCTGATGAATTGGCCATTCTGTTATTTAATGGACTATCTTCGTTAAGGCTTGTGTCTTCTTCCTGAATGGTTAATTACATTGAATTTTTTAGAACCAAAATTTGTAAACAAAAAGTGTATAAGTTTCTTGTTCTCTAAATCCTATTCACGCTAAAACCTATTTTGGTTTCGCTCTCTTTTTTATGATATTTAAACTTAATTATGAAAGGTCAATTTTAATGTATCATAGACGAACATAGATCATAGAAGTTAATTCAATATTAAAGTTCACTAACATCCACTGCTTACCCATGTATACATATATACTTCCTAACTCATTCATTTAGACGTTGAAATGAAAATAAAAGGTGGAGTTACATCCTTGTCCAATCTACGAACTCCCATATATAACGGGAAACCTCAGAAAAAAATTAAAATCTATTGCATAACATCACATTTTTTGTGAGATTTTAAACAAATTTATGTGAGGTATAATTGTACAATGCTATCCAAAATCTTGTGTCATGGATATAAATAGCTTTAATACAGTTCTAACATGGAGCTTAGTATGGTTTCTCAATTTATTTTTGTTTTTAATTTATTGCACAAATATTATATTTGATAAAAATGTATAATGAAATATGTGTTTCAATATTTTTTAAGAATTAGCATTTTATAACTAAATTAAATAGATTAATATTAATATCAACTAAATATAGATGATTTATTAATACAATTATTTTTGTAAAAAATAAATATTCGCGTAAAATAAATACAGAATGAAAATATTAGTTCAAATATATATATATATATATGTATATATATATAATATGTATAAACTAATGGACCTAATCATAATCATTGGATTTTACAAGATCAGATAAAAGTTGAAAATCAAGAGGTAGACGTAAAAACATTGTATTTTAAAATATGTATTTACAAAATTCTCCGATTATGCTTTTATATGAATATATTCCGGTAATTAATTGATAATTTTTTTATTAATTTTATAACTAAATTACAGACTGCTCTTACAATTACAATACTAATAACCTTTTTTTATCTGATTATTCACATAAATGCAATTCTGTCTTCGAAATAAATTATGTACAACAAATAAACTTTTACGAAGTATAAAAATATCTACCTAATATATAGTTTTATATAACATTATATTAATTCAGATACCTTCATTTAATTTATGTAAAGAAGACTTCAGTTATAATTGATTCTCGCAGCATGGTTTATATCACTGTTACACACAACAAAGAAGGGAATGTCGATCCTCAAGATGAAATTGAAAGACTTGTTCCACTAAGATTCCCTGATTACTTTCCTGTCGCTGCTAGACATCTGCCCATTAATCAAGTTTATATAATGATAATATTGGAAAGAAATACTCGAAGAACTATCTAAGACAGATGTTGATCTTCTATGGTTTGATAGTATTGTACCTATGTATAAGAAACCTTAATTTAAGTTCTTTTAGCATCTTATGATGGGAAAATTCTTATAAAACCTTTGAAAGACATTTTAAATGAGATGTCCAAAATGTATGTCTCGTAAAACTCTGGAAATTTTGTCGTGAATAAAATATAATTTGTATACCCCATTTGAATTAAATCACTTCATGCATGAATTATTTGTATGTTTTTGTGATATTTGTAATGGATTCTTATAAAAGTTTAACAATATATGTTTTCGTAAGAAATTTTTTGTACAAAAAATGTCTTTTATACTTTAAGTCAAATACATAAAGAAACTCTGTATTTCATTAAACACTTAATTCAAATTAACACTACATTTCTTAATTAATTTATTATTAGAAGAAATGTGTTTCCCTCTGATTTAGTTTTTGCACACATATTTTCTGTACAGTTGAATTTTTTTTTAAATAAGTAAATGAAAATTCCGCTTCTAATGTTTTTATTTTATTTTCGCTTTATTTTGATATTTTAATATTTTACATTAATAAAATGTAAAATGATTGTATTACCAAATAATAGGCCCTTTTTACAATTGTCTTATTACATAATTATTATATGCCTATTTCTTTCAATTATAGAAAAGAAATCTCATAGTTCTCTAAAATTATTCAGTGATTTTACTGTTATTTGTTAAAGATTAATTTTTGAAATTTATTAATTCATTTTTTTTTGTAAGCTGTATCATATTTATTGCTCAACTGATATTTCACACCTATTAAATTAACAGATTTTTTTTTTTTTTATATTAATGATTTTTAAAACTAAAGTAAAGTTATAATAAAGTAAAGATAGCAAACTTCAACATAATTTTTATTTATAGAAAATTTTTTTGATTAACTTTTATTTATTACCCACAATTTTATGGTTTTGATTTGAAGAGGGAAGTTTTTCCATTGCCTGACGACTTTACATTATTTTTTTTCCACTAGCTACATTTTTTTTTTTTTAATTTGTTTCATGAATTTTTTTATACGAAATATTTACTTACATTTCTTTTACGTGCTAATAATTACATAGTTAATTAATTAAATAATGTAAGATTGTTCTCAGAAATCGTGACAGAAAGCAAAGGCAATTCTGTTTCACAGAGAAATGATATTTTTCAAGAAGAGAAAATCTCCTGGATTTTTTTTTTGTCTTTAAGATTGCTGTTATGTATTTTGTTCTCCATTCAATTCTAAATTTTATGGGTAATATGCGTATCAGTACAGTCAATTGCATATTTTTTTTTAAATTTGTATTTTTATTTATAATGTGCTCTAAAAATATTTTATAGTTACATTAGTATGAAGTCTGCCATCATAGTTAGCATTAATATACATACCATCCAATAAAATATGTACAAAAATTAACTTTTACGAAGTAAAAAAATGTATACGAAGATTACAAAAAGGGTTTTGAGATAATAAAAGGGTATTTTTCATGTCTGCTCGTGCGGAATCATAACCGGGCCCCAAGAACTCAACAGATGGCGGAGCATAAAACGATCTTAAACCGCACTTCCTGCAATTGAATTCCACGGGAGTCTTCATAACGGAGGATAATTCGAAAGCATCCGTCCCGTGTTTCGCTGGAGGACTTTACGAGCTCATAAAAGCACCCGGAGGAAATGCTGGTCAAAGTAACCCCGGGTGAAAAATGGTAGTGGAGGATACCCTTTGATGAGGCCCCGTAATGTTCTGTTTTCGGGGAAGAAGGGTAAACGGGTGTTATTAGGTTAAAAGATTCCGGGATATTTCTTTTTCCTTTTGAAAAAAAGAACTAGGAAATGGTTTAAGGGTTTTGATATGTCGTATTTCTTCATTTGTACTTAGTTGTTTACCAGTTTGGCTGTGAAATAAGGAAAATGAATTAATTTTTTTGTTTCACTCCAATTTCTTGGTACCACAACCGACGCAATAAAATAGTTTGATTTTTTTTATGTTTTATTTCTTGGGGTGCCATCTTCAATAAATTCATTTAATGACGTCCTATAAAACATGAAATGTTTGTTGTTGCAACTTTTGTTTCGTTCTACTTATATTACTCTGATATTGTCTCATAGTTAAAGAAGATTAAATAACATTTATAATTGAAATTCTTTTTTATATGTTCTATAAGGCTGTATAACTAAAGCTTACTATACACCATTTTATCTTTATATGTTAAAATGGCAGCTGCAGCCAATAGAAGCTAGAAAGGCATACGGATGTTATTAGGTTTAAATTAAGGTAAGGACAGGTAAAAATTAACTTGTCAGAAGTAAAATATATTTTATAAAGAGGGTTTTAAAGATTACAAAAGGGTATGGAAGATTAAATAAATATAATGCAATGTTTACAATCCTACCTTTTTATATACAAACATTTCGTAATTGTACCGTACTGCAATTAGTATTATTGACTTAGACAGAAAAACAAAACTAGCACACAACAGACTTTATGATGATCTGTAAACATCTTAAAAGTCAATTTCACCACAAATAATATATCCGCTGTTTTATTGACCCGATACATTTATGGGGAGCACCATTCTCCTGCGGTGGTAGTGGCCCCTTATTATTTTTTCATGTCTGCCCGTGCCGGATCATAATCGGGCCCCAAGAACTCAACAGATGGTGGAGCATAAAATGATCTTAAACCGCACTTCCTGCAATTGAATTCTTCGGGAGTCTTCATAACGGAGGATAATTCAAAAACATCCGTCCTGTGTTTCGCTGGAGGACTTTACAAGCTCATAAAACCACCCGGGGGAAATGCTGGCCAAAGGGGGAAATGCTGGGTGAGAAACGGTAGGGGAGAATATACTTTGATGAGGCCCCGTAATGTTTTGTTTTTGGGGTAGAAAGGTAAACGGGTGTTATTAGGTTAAAAGATTCCGGGATATTTCTTTTTTTTTTTTTTTTCGAAAAAACTATCCAGGAAATGGTTTAAGGGTTTTGATATGTCGTATTTCTTCATTTGTAGTTAGTTGTTTACCAGTTTGGCTGTGAAACGAGGAAAACGAATTAATGTTCTTGTTTTTCACTCCAATTTCTTGGAACCACAACAGACGCAATAAAATCTTGAATAGATTCGCTTAATGATGTCATATGAAACATGAAATGTTTGTTGTTGTAACTTTTATTTTATTCTTAAAGATTTATTCTGATACCATCTGAAAGTTACCGAAGATTAAATAACATTTATAATTGATTTTGTTTTTTTATATGTTAGAAAGTTGTTTGAGGATGTATAACTAAAGCTTACATTACACTATTTTATCATTATATGCCAAAAAAGCAACTGAAGCTATAAGAAAAAAATAAGGAGAAACATTAGAAGCTAGAAAGAATTATGGGTGTTATTATGTTAAAATTAAGGTAAGGTTTGGTTAAAATTACTTGTCCGAAGTATAAAAAATATACATAATGATTATAAAAAGGCTTTTAACAGGATATGAAAGATTAAATAAATACCATGCAATGTTAACAATCCTAACTTTTATTTACAAATATTTCGTAATTGTACTGCACTGCGATTAGTATTATTAAATTAGACACAAAAAACAAAAACTTGTACACAACAGACTTTATGATGATCGAAAAACGTCTTAAAAGTCAATTTCGCCCCAAATAATACCTTCGCTATATTATTGTCCCGATACATTTATGTGGAGCCCCGTTCTTCTGCGGTGGTAGTGGCCCCTTATTATTTTTTTATGCCTGCCCGTGCGGGATCATAACCGGGCCCCAAGAACTCCACAGATGGCGGAGCATAAAACGATCTTAAACCGCACTACCTGCAATTGAATTCCTCGGGAGTCTTCATAACGGAGGATAATTCGAAAGCATCCGTCCCGTGTTTCGCTGGAGGACTTTACGAGCTCATAAAAGCACCTGGGGGAAATGCTGGTCAAAGTAAACCCGGGTGAAAAACGGTAGTGGAAGATACCCTCTGATGAGGCCCCGTAATAGTTTGTTTTTTGGAAGAAGGGTAAACGGGTGTTATTAGGCTAAAAGATTCCGGGATAGTTCTTCTTTCTTTTGAAAAAAAAAACGACTAAGAAATGGTTTAAAAGTTTTGATATGTCGTATTTCTTCATTTGTAGTTAGTTGTATACCCGTTTCGCGGTGAAACAAGAGAAATGAATTAATTTTTTTTTCGACTCCAATTTTTTGGAACCACAACAGACGCAATAAAATAGTTTGATATTTTTTTCTTGTGGTGCCATATTGAGTAATTTCTTTTAATGGTGTCACATGAAACATGAGATGTTGCAACTTTTATTTTAATCTTGAAGATTTACTCTGACACTGTATGCAATTTACCGAAGATTATATAGCATTTATAATTCATTTTGTTTTTTATATGTTAAAATGTTGTTAGAGGATGTATAACTAATGCTTACATTACAACATTTTATCATTATATGCTAAAAATGCAACTGGAGACATTAGAAGCTAGAAAGGCATACGGGTGTTATTAGAATAAAATTAAGGTAAGGCCAGGTTAAAATAAACTTGAACGTATTGTAAAATATTTTATAATAAAGGTTTGAAAGATTACAAAAGGTTATAGAAGATTAAATAAATATCATGCAATGTATACAATCATACTTTTTATTTACAATATTTCCTAATTGTCCTGCACTGCAATTAGTATTATTATCTTAGACAGCAAAAATAAAACTAGCACACAATTGACTTGATGATGATCGAAAAACACCTTAAAAGTCAATTTCGCCACAAATAATACCTCCGCTGTTTTATTGCCCCGATACATTTATGTGGTTCATTATGTTCTATTTCTGGGGAAGAAGGGTAAACGCGTGTCATTAGGTTAAAAGATTCCGGGATATATTCTTTTTCCTTTTGGAAAAACGAACAAGGTAATATTTTAAGGGTTTTGATACGTCGTATTTCTTCTTTTGTAGTTAGTTGTTTACCAGTTTGGCTGTGAAACATGCAAAATGAATTAATATATATATTTTTTTTTACTTCAATTTCTTATAACCACAACAGACACAATAAAATAGTTTTATTTCTCGTGTTACCATTTGAAATAAAGTCAACTAATGATGCCATATGAAACATGAACTGTTTGTTATTGTAACTTTTGTTTTATTCTTGAAGATTTACTCTGATACTGTCTGAAAGTTACCGGCGATTAAATAACATTTATAATTGATTTTGTTTTTTATATGTTAGAAAGTTGTTTGAGGATGTATAAATAAAACGTACATTACACCATTTTATCATTATGTGTTAAAAAAGCATCTGGGCCATTAGAAGCTAGAAAGGCATACGGGTGTTATTAGGTTAAAATTATGGTAAGGTTAGACCAAAGTTAACTTGTAAGAAGTAAAAAATATTTTATAAAGAGTGTTTTAAAGACTACAAAAGGGAATTATTAAGATTAAATTCAATATCATGCAATGTTTATAATCATAACATTTATTCACCAATAATTTGTAATTGTACTGCACTGCAATTAGTATTATTAACGTAGACAGACTAAACAAAAGTAGCACACAACAGACTTTATGATGATCGAAGAACGTCCTAAAAGTCAATTTAGCCACAAATAATACCTCCGCTGTTTTATTACCCCGATACATTTATGTGGAGCACCGTTCTTTTTGCGGTGGTAGTGGCCCCTTATTATTTTTTCATGTCTGCCCGTGCCGGATCATAACCGGGCCCAAGAACTCAACAGATGGCGGAGCATAAAATGATCTTAAACCGCACTTCCTGCAATTGAATTCCTCGGGAGTCTTCATAACGGAGTATAATTCGAAAGCATCCGTCCCGTGTTTCGCTGGAAGACTTTACGAGCTCATAAAAGCACCCGGGGGAAATGCTGGTCAAAGTAACCCCGGGTGAAAAACGGTAGTTGAGGATACCGTTTGATGAGGACCCGTAATGTTCTGTTTTTGGGGAAGAAGGGTAAACGGGTGTTATTAGGTTAAAAGATTCTGGGATATTTCTCTTTTTCCTTTGAAAAAGGAACTAGGAAATGATTTAAGGGTTTTGATGTGTCGTATTTCTTCATTTGTAGTTAGTTGTTTACCAGTTTGGCAAGTTGTGAAACAAGGAAAATGAATTAATTTTTTTGTTTTACTCCAATTTCTTGGAACCACAACAGATGCAATAAAATAGTTTGATTTTTTTTTCATGTTTTATTTCTCGTGGTGCCACCTTGAATAAGTTCGTTTTATGACGTCATATGAAACATGAAATGTTTGTTGTTATAACTTTTTTTTTATTAATGAAGATTTACTTTGGTATTACGTTACCGGTCTAAACGTTACCGAAGGTTAAATATCATTTATAATTGATTTTGTTTTTAATATAGTAGAAACTTGTTTAAGGATGTGTAATTAATACTTGCGTCACTGAATTTTATTATTATGATGATCATTGTAGGGTAAAAAAAGCTACTGAAATAATTAGAAGCTAGAAATATACATGAAGACATAGTAGAAACCAAAATCTCCTGCTTTGATTATTCGATCTTTCCATTTCTGTTTAATTTGTGCTAATTGTTACTTTCTTGAATTCTTTAATATTAACGCAACTTTAAATCAAGAAAGCTCAGGCTATTGCTTGCAAATTTTGAAATATAAATAGAAGTTTAAATAGAATAAAATTTTAAAATAGAAATAGAAAATTAAATATAATAAAAGTATTAAAATTTTTTTTTTCATTTCATATTTTTTTTTATTTTTATTATTTACAACCGAAAAATTCATGATGTAATTCATAAAAAATTTTATGGATTTAACGAAAACATGTTTCATTACATGATTGTGCTTAAAGAAGTAACTATAGATAATAAAAATGACCTACCTATTTGGATCAGCATGCATTTTTGCTAAAATACATTTCCAGTCAGGACTACTTATTAACAATTAGCAAAAATATACAGTAACCTCTTATGCACTTTTTACTCTTGTTAATTATTAATGATGAACGAAATACTAAAGACCTTATGAAGTCAATGTAATCTCCCACATCAAATCCTTTATTTACTTCTCGATACATTTAAAATTTTTCAATAGTAAATATATGATTAGTATATAAAATGTTTTTGTGTCATCTTAATATTACAGTAAATATGCGTGCATACTGTTCACAGCTGCTGAATCCTTCTCCTCAAATATTATGTTATTTTAGGCAAATAAACGAATAAAAATTATTTCTTTTCAATTGTGGTACACTTTGAAGCGTCCTCGCACTTCGCAATTAATATTTAATTAAAGCACGAATGAATGTTTAATCCTTTCGCTGAATTATGGAGTCTTCTCATGTTTAAAAAATATTAGTTAAATTTAACTTTATATATATAGTCGATACTTAAATCATTTTATTAATTTTAAAAATGTCAATTTATATTACACTTTGAAGAAATTAGTTTTTAAATGAAGAGGATGTAAGTGTTTGTATTATTATTATTTTTTAATTTTCAGTTATATTATAAATCAATAACATAGTTAGTCGGAAAAACAACAATAGATGCTATCATCTTTTTAATAAATATCCAAAAAAAAAATTATTACTTTAACTTCATTTTACATTTATTATTTTTTTTTCTTTAAGTTTTTCTATTGTCCTTTAAATATTTTAGCTTGGACTATTTTTCTACCAGCTATTCATTTCTTCAAAATTTTTATCAGAAAATCCTATCATCTTTTCCTCTTTCCTTATATTTTTAAATTCCTTCTATTAGCTCACACTCTCTCTATATATATCTTGTTCAAATTTTCAATCGTTAGTAAATACTTTTTATTCATCCGCTCAAGTTCAGATACATTTTTTTGAACTTGTAGTGGATGACACTTGATGTTAACATAGTTTTTTCAAATATTATTTCAATAATTAAATTTAAATAATTAATTTTAGTTTTTTTTTTAGATTTAAGTTGCATATATCTACCAATAGATGGTGCCAGATAAACTTAAAAAAATGAATGAAAATTATCTGTAAAGGACTTTTCTGTAATAAAGTGAAAAAAATAGGAATTGACTCTAATTTTTTTTTTTTTATATTACTTATTTATATCAATAAGATTGTTTACAGAGCTTAAGAATAATTATAGTATTAATATATTTATTGTTGCTATATAATGACAGACAATAATTTTTGTAATTGGTAACTTTATATATACGTTTATATACATTTGATATACGTTTTCATTATATAATTATCGAACAAATGGTTATTAATAAATTTAAAATCAATACATTTAAATCAATACATTTTTAAAAAATATTCCGTTGTGGAAGATTAATTTTTGTCCTTGTAATTTAATATTCAATTTCGATTCGCTTTTGGTTTAAAGAGTCTAATATTACATTGAACAAATATCTGTTTGCAATGCTTTTATATATTGCTTAAAAAAACAGTTTGAAAAAAGTTGTTTATTCAAAAGGACCATTTCTAAACACAGCCAGGTTTAAACTTAACTGAGAAGTTTTTTCGGTTTTTCAAATTGTAATTGGTCACAGTCTACAAACATTTTTTTCTTCCATTTCATTGATTTTTTTGAAGAAATATTTTTCCTTTCCTTTCTATTCAAAGACTAACTTTAAGGTAGCAACATACTTTTTAATTTTTTTACGGCTAACAAGTCTTTTCTATATATATATATATATATATATATATATATTTCTGGAGTCTGTTTGCTGCTTCATGCTTCATGCTAATCATGCTTAGCATTTCTTTTAATATCCTGTAGTAATTATTAAGTTTATTTTTGTTAAAATTATAAAGAGCTTATTATTGAACAAACTCAATTTATTACTATTTATAATTTCTGTTTATTATTGTTATACTATTAATATTAATGAAAACGTTAAATATAATTGACATTATAATTAACAATTTCTGAATATAAAGAGAAACAACAATATTAATTTTAACATTTTTGTTCATTAATATTTAATGTCTTTTGTTTTGTTTTTAGTGTTTTATATAAATTAGTAAATTACAGCATATTATTGTTATTTTTTTTAAAAATTAAGTTTGGCATTTTAACAAAAAATGGATTATCATGAATATGGAATTTAAAAGAAATAAATAATTAACTTCAATTTAAATTTTTGCTGACACCAGAGTGAACTGACAGTAATATATTTAACTAAATGCAACTTGAAATTCAAAATGAAATCTTGCATAGATATAATCGAGCTCTGGTTTCAGTCAACAGATGGCGACACCATCATTAAATTCATTTCTCTTTAACGCCTTTTAAAAAAAAAAAAATATTAAATACAAAAGTTTATTTCAATATCACTTTTATTTTAAGTTATGCTTGTATAGCATATTTAATCTAATTGTCAAATTTTAGATGAAATTTATAGCAAACTTAATTTTACCTTTAACTATATCTAGAATACTAAAGTTCTTATTTTTTTTAGAATTTTATTTTTTTTTTTTTTTTTTTTTTTTTTTTTTTGTGAACAAATAAATTATTATCCTCCTTAATTTAAAATAATAAGAAGTAATTTGTTATTTATTAGAAATTTATTAATAATCAAAAAAAAATTAAGGTGAAGAAAAAGTATACTTAAATTAATTAAAACTAAAATTATTTAGATTGTTTACAAATTTACATGAACTTTTTCGAAAATAATTAACATCCGACAATATTTATAATACTCATGATCAAAAAAGATTACTTCCAGTATTATATAAAGAAAAACAAATAGCAAAATGAAGTATTATATACAGAAAAAAAAATAGCAAAATGAAGTATTATATAAAGAAAAACAAATAGCAAAATAAAGTTTTTGGGTGAGTATGACACCATCATAAGTTCTTAAAAGAAGATTTTCTAACAAATTGCACTTAATCTTATTATTTTAATATCTTTTGTAATTGTAATTTCTTTTAAATTTCAAATGTAAAACGCATAATTTGCAATTAATTGAGACTAATAATGATAAATATTAATGATAAAGTAGATAAAAAATTACAATTATTTAAGATAATATATGCATTATATTTTATTGCTTTTAAAATCCCATTATTCTGAAATATACATTTCTGTTTATTCTAGTAAAAATTTTGTTTCAATAAGTCGTTCATTCTTTATTTTATATATTAAAAATATCTTCGTACACTTAATAATAAATTGAAATGATACGACACTAATAAGAACCTATTAAACGGTGAATTGCGTCACATATTGAGTCAGATTATAAATTCATCAGTTATTTAGTAAAATTTTTAATTTTTTTAAAACAATTACCAAAGGAAATAAATTTAATGCTTTATTTTTAAATGTTGCTAGGCACACATTAATTTAAACTTCATACAAATTAATGATTAAACACATAGATCATGAAGGAATTAGTTTATAGTGCATAAATATAATTAATATAACAACTAATTGATGTATTGTTCAAATAAATAACATAGATATATATTTACTTTTCAATTTGATGTACACCTCACAATATTTTTACTGGGAATAGTGGATATTTACAACAAGTGAATAAAATAAATTTGAATTATTTCACTAAAGTGAGACAAAAATAACACGCAAAAAGTTTTTCACGGGGAACAATAACATCTATAATACATATATACCAGCTGTTATATACCAATCTTAAAGAATTAATGAAAGTTCAAGCGACAAGCTTCAAGCTTAAATGCTAATGATATTATATGATTGTTCATTCAATACTGCATTAAAATGTATGGGTTATTGTCCATACAGAGACAAGGCACGTTTTATTTTTACATTAAAATTAAAATAATTTTTAATTATTTTAATTATATTATAATAATAAAAATGTACATTTAAAGCCCTGTTCTTTACTATAACAGAAGAAAATGTCTCTAAACATCGTTTTTTTTTTTTTTTTTTTTTTTTTTTTTTTTTTTTTTTTGCTAGTAATTTTTTTAATCAGATAAGAAATTTAAAAGAAACATATTACAAACCAGACTCATATGTTACATAATGGCATATGATCTTAATATAATGTATATTTATATTCTTTATATCTTAATTATAATGTAAAAATAAAATGTATATATATTTAAAACATAGTTGATCAGTATAAATAATGAACAGTTTACTATTACAGAAGAATTTTTTTTTTTGCTAGGTATTTTTCTAGTCGGCTAAGAAATTAAAAAAATATATATTAAAAACCAGATTTACATGCTGCACAAAAAAATCGATGTGAATTTCTGTGTAGAATATATCTTCTCTTAATTCAAATTGTTTCACTGTTTAGAAAAAGTGAAAGTGATACATTTATTATTTTAGGCATAAAATAGATGAAATATAGCTTCTTGATCATTTTTGTAGTTTCATGGAATTCTATTTTGTAACATATTCTACTACTATATTCTATACTTGTTGCATTTCTTTTGCATATACATTGTTTAGTTGCATATTCGAAATGCTTTTCTAAATGCAGATTTGCCTTTTTTATCTTTAAGATGAATAAATAAAAATATAAAATGATTTGGTTTATGTCATTCACACTTGCACTTATCTTAAATATCGACCATGTATTTTCATGTAGATGGCGCGAAATTCATATAAAAGCAATATTATTTTTTATGCCTAATAAACTCATGAAATAATTAAAAAAATTAAAAACTAATAATTATTAACAGTATATTTCACTAAATTAAAAGTCCATAATATGAGGAAGTTTATCATTTGATCGCAAACCATCC
The DNA here is from genome assembly GCA_021605075.1 of Caerostris darwini. Lineage (NCBI taxonomy): Eukaryota > Metazoa > Arthropoda > Arachnida > Araneae > Araneidae > Caerostris > Caerostris darwini. Next base: position 60,737 of record BPLQ01012754.1, read on the forward strand.
AATAGCAGGCAGTAGGTAAGCACAGTTCCCACCATTGCTAGAATGAAACTTCTTTTGATAGGCACTGTTTTCCAAACACTGAGATGTAATTTTTTATCAACAATGGACAAAAATCTTGCTTGAAAACTTGTTATGTCCTTTTTAGTAGCAAGAACTTCCTGCGCCTTTAGCCATAAATCTTCAGCTGCTTCGTACACAAAGGATCCAGACAAAGCTAAGATAAAATATGACACAAAACTTGCAGCAAATAGGCACCATATGGACACATTCTGAAGTATATCAAAGTTTTCATCGGGATGTATCAATGCTGCTATAACGAAATAGATGACACATGCGTTGTAGAGAGTCGCGAAGAAGACGAAGATAGATAGTTCTGCATCCATGTTTGACACAAATTTTCTGATGGAAATGTAGTTTTTAAAAACTTGATTATACTCAGAATCGGGTACTTTAGTTAAGGAAGTCGCAAAACTTTTAATGAGAAGCTTCATTTGATAACACAAAGTTGTATAGTATACTGCAAAAGTATTCACTGTCAGCATTAAAAACGACTGGCATGTAACAGTAAATAACACTAAAAATACAAGAATTGAATCCGAGGCATTGTACCGAAATAGCATAATTTTCATAGAGATCTTGTAAAGTACACTAATACTACAACCAGCAATAGGAATATGGAATAGAGTGGTCAGAAAGAAGCACAAATAAATAATGCTCTTTCTATTTTCCTTTAAAGATAAATTTAATTGTACAGTCAAGTCCGTCAAATCTGATGAAAAAGATTTTAGGTTATCCATTTTAAAACTTAAAGCCCATCTTTGTATGAGTGATGTTAAAATCATGACCACGTTAGCTCTGCATATAGCATATTCATGCATATAAATTAGGAAAGAAATATTAATCATAACACTGTATGCTGTGACGCAAACATCAAAAATATATAATAAACATCTTTTGCATAGAAGTTTCAAATCACCGTTCTGTTTCGGCTTACATTCCATTAAAAGGATCAAATTAAACATAATAAATATACGATGATACAAGTTATCAAATTCTTTCTTGCATTTCATTGCAGTTGTATGGCAGTTGCATCCGTTAATTTGCATTATCAAATTCTGTTGGGTGGCTGTGTCAATTTCAGCATTTTTCAGCATGGCTGATGAATACTATTATTTGCTTAATGAAAAATAATAAATAATTTTAACAACTTACTCAATTTTTCATGCCACAATCTGCGTTAGCTGCCGATTGCTCTCTGAATAACCAACCAACTCATGGTGATGCCACAACTTCAAATCTTTTATACGCATGTTTACATTGCAAGTAATGGATATTAAACATATCTACAGCAACACAGTTTCATTTTTCTTAATTGACTCGCTCTTATTCTATTAAAAATGTAATCAACAAAGCACACAAAAACTAATTTAGCGACATAAAATAATCGATATCATGTCAAATGTTGTTGGCAGATTGGCAAAAAGTCAATAAAGGTTTTTTTTCTTTTCAAAGAAGCAATTGTCTTTACACATTCAGGTGATCTTTTAAAATATTTTGTTATTTTTGATTTATCAATTTTTATAAAACCTTTTGTTTCTATTATAATCTTAAGTTCAATACTAATGTTTTCATGTATCAATAGTTTTGATCGAAAAAAAATAAGAATCTGAGAAATTAATTCCCAATTTTATGTTTAATTCTGTATAAATGTGCTCAGCAAATAATTCAAAGAATTCAAAATAATGAACTTTATTCAAATTAATCTAAATAAAATAACTTCAAAAACAATACAACGAATACTAAAAGAGCTTTATTAATTTTAAATCAATATATTTTTTTTAATTTTAAATTAATTTGGTCTTAAATCAAGATTTTTATTGGTATCACATGAAAAAAATAAATCAGTTCATAAAATTTTGTTTATTTATTTTATTCAAATAATATTCAGGAGCTAATGACATTGATTTAAGCACTGGGTTTCCCAACAGATGAAGCTATACCCGAAATATTTTATATTGTGCTATTCTATATTCTATTCTATATTGTGTCTATATTCTATATTGTTCTATATAATGCGCTTTTAAATTGTTTTGTTATTTTTAGTATATTAGTTTTATAAGAAATTTTGGTTCTTCTCTAATCTTACGTTCAGTAGAAATGTTTAAAAAATCGGAGAAATTAATTCACATTTTTGTGGTCAATTCTGTATAAATTTCATCAACAAATAATTAAAGTAATTCAAAATATTGGATTTTATGCAAATTAATTTCAATAAAATAATTTCATAGACAACGCATAACAAATAATAAAAGAGTTTTAATAATATTAATTTTATTTTGTTTTCGATCAAAATTTTTATATGTATCATGAGAAGAGAATAATTTATTTCCTAAAAATATATTTGCTGCTTTTATTCAAATAATATTCAGGTACTAATTAATGATATTTTGTTAAGCACGGGGATTCCTGAGAGGTGGACCTACACTTCGAAACCTGCTTTTTTAATCAGAAATTCCTGAACCTTGATGTGAAATTTATCGTGTGTATAGTGAAGAGTGAATAGATAAATCTGTAGGTCGAAAAGTCCTTCAGTTGGTAAAAAAATATATATACAGGCGAATGCAGGAAATGTGTTTCTAGTGAAGTGATTAAGTGAAGTCTAAGGAAATACATCTACAACTATTATACAAGCAAATAACAGTAAAACATCAAAGTAAGTACAAAAATACTTTTTCCTTATGACATTAAAAAATAAGGCAGTAGGTGATTATCATTCCCAGCGTTCCAAAAATGAAACTTCTTCGAATTGGAACAATATTCCAAACAGTCAGTGTTCCATAATTGGAATCTTTAAAAAGCACATGCTCTTGACACTTCGTCAAACTTTGAATGGTGCTTGCTATTAATTTCAGTTTATTTAAAACGTTTATATTAGCCTCATATAACAAGCTTGCTGTTACGGTAGTTGCTATAAATGCTGAAACGCTTGTGACAGTTAAGCTCATTATTGCTACCTGTTGAACAAGTCTAATGTGTGGGTGAAGAATAATGACTATTCCGAAATACATAACGCATGTATTAAAAAGTGTAGAAGTAAACATCAAAAACGAAAGATTCGTATCATATTCTATGATTAATTCTCTTACCGATTTATAAATTTGAATAGTCTGGTCAAAATTAATGTGTTCGGATTCTATTTCTTTCTTCAATTTTATTATCATGCAATAAAGACAATGACAAAGTAATGTATAATAAATGGAAAATGGGTTGAATGGCAATAGGAAAAAAATAATTTGTACTATAATATGTGACAGATATAGTAAAACAATATTTTCCTTATCTGATGTTTTATAACATAAAATTATCATTGGTACACCATACTCAGACACTGACAGTAAAGCACAAGCAAAAATAGAAATATATAACATTGTACTTAATATAGCCCATAAATAAATCCAATTACTGTGCTTATTAGTGCTGCTAAGTCTGAATCTTTGGGAAACATGATTCATTCTGGTGTATAAATGTCGAAGGTTCTTCATGTGTGATATCAAAGCAAATCTGTGTATGACAGATGTTATTACTATGCTCGTGTATACTGCAGGCATTATTATTGATAACTTAGTAAAAAAAATCGATATGTTGAACATTAATTGAAAAAATGTTATTATAATGTTTAAAATCAACATTAGAATTTTTATTATTTTTCTACATAAATATTTTGATTTTGACGAATAATTATTAAATATACAAGAAACGTAAAATAACGGAAATATATATTTGAAAGGTATCTTTACTTTTCCCACTGAAGTTGATTCAAAGCGATTTTCGATTGATATTGCTTCAATCATCATTAGTATTAATAATATAAATTAATATTTATAATATTTTTTCAGTAAAAATGTTTAGGCATTTACCACAGAAGTTTGTAAAAATGCAAAATCTGCTACATATATTGCCCCTACCTACTGTTGTCAGAAATCAAAATCCTATGAAAATTATAATTTTCTCTAAAATAAAAATAAAGAAAACTTTTTCTTTGTGCATCGAACATTAATTTTCTAAAAAAATACATTTTAAATATAAGTTTTAACAGTACGAGTTGGAAAATATAAAACTAAGCAATATGTTTCATCAATAAAATAATCCTTTTAATGTGAAATATGAATTGCAAGTAAATAATAATTCCCTTTTTTAAAGAAATTGTTCTCACTAAAAAATACAATATAAAAATGCAAGTAACAATATATAATACAAGTTACAAATAATCAATAACATTTACAATAATTTATACTAATAAATTGAGATTTTTTCATTTCAGTAAATGCATTATTTCATCAATTTATTGGTTTCCGATACAAGCACATATCATTTTCAAAAACAAGCCAGTGTTATAAAAAGTGACTGTTTTCTGTTTTCTAAAAATCTATCTAATATTATCAGCTATGTTTGAATGTTCTGTCTTTAATACTTATTGTCGAATTATTTATCCATATCCTCGATTTTTATCGAATGTCATATCATTGAACGATTATGCAGAATGCTAAAATTAGTGATGCATTATAATTTTCTCAAGTACAAAAAATTAAATCTTGATGTATGAACATAAAATACGATCATATAATAAAACATTTTTTTAAAAACGTTTCATGAAAACTAAACACACTGAAATTTAAACAATTTAAATCACTTTTTAAAATAATTGTTTGATTTGGTAGGTACCTAATTGAAATTAGAAAAAAAATACATGAGTGTTACATCTCAAAAACAATTTCACAGCAAAAGTGTACTTCTAAGTGTTGTAGGCATGCATTTATACAGTGACATGTTAACTTTTAACTCTTTGATTTACATATATAGTACTGGACAAATTATTAGATACATTGATTGCTTTTGCGATATAAATTTGAATTGAAGATAATTTATTCAATATAAAACAATGTCAATATTTTACTGTGGGAAAGCACTCATAAGGTACTTCGGCACCCCGCATCTGTCTTATAAACTCGCCCATGTAATAGAGACTCGCGGAAGATTAGGACTTTTTTGAGTTTTATACGTGATATGGCTGATAATGCAGTTTCTCTGTTTTCATTTCACTGGTTGCTTAAGAATAGTTTAAGTGTGCTTACTTCTATAAATAAATAAAGTCGTTTAGTTTTCTAACGGGTAAAACAAGTGATTTAATCCACCAAACTATCGTAAAAGTGAAAGCGGTGGTTGAATCTTAAAATTTTGAATTGAAATTTGAACGAAATTTTTTGTATGAAATTTCACATCTCGGAATAGTCTGTGAGAAGGTAACACGAAAATAATTGAATTATGGGGCATGTTGTCTCCTAAAAAAACGGCAAAATGCGGACGAAAACTCATATTCACGCCAGGATCAGATTGTTTGCTGAAGAAGATATATATTGAATATCTATTTGCCACAGTGAAGCAAATAATGAGAATGGTGTTATTTCAGAGAATTGTCTGTAAGTGAGAACTGGTAAAATATAATTATTTACTTTTTATCGTTTTATTTCCGATCTGCTTCAAATGAAAAATGTCTGAAAATATGGTAAATCTGCTGAAATTACCACCAACAAGCTCGGTTCGTCCAAAGATGTCCTGGTGAATAATACTCTCCAAATTGCATTATTCCAACTGTGAAATATCCTACCAAATAATATGTTCTGTCTTTGTGACAAGGATCTTGTGTGATTTAATATAGTTAATGGTATGCAACAGATGAAACTTATTTATACTGGTAAGTAAATTTTGCAAAAATATTAACTAAGATAGTGGTTTTTACATGAAGAACATGTTTTTATGAAGGATGGAGCCCCATTCTAGATTTCTCGTACTGTAAAAGCTTTTTCACAGCGAGATCATTCTTCTTTGGCCTGGATATTCATAAATATAAATCCAATTCAGAATGTGTGAGGCTTTGTAAAGAGTTAACTGGTAAATCATGTTAGCTATATAAGCCAAGTTAATTAAAAATATATAAATCTGAAATCATCATCCGCCTATGAAACAAATTGTACAGTCATGTCTCAACAGCATGTCAAGAATAATCAAGGTCTTCATCACTGTTAAAGACAACCAGATTAAATATTTTTAAGAAATTAGTAAAACAGAAAATTAATAATTATTAATTATTACTTTATTTACATTTGTTTTACAAAATAATAATAATTACTGTTTAATATTAAACTTTTTATTACATATTTCATAGTTACGTACTTAGGTATCATTTCACAAAAACAAATAATGAAAGAGACACTACATTTAATAAATATGATTAAAATATGTGACACATCTATTAATTTGGCCAGGCACTGTACAGTAGACATAGATATCTCTTTCTTTATTGTATTATATATATTTCATTATAACTTATTTTATATGAAAATTTAAAATTTATGTTTAAAAAAGGTTATTATGTCCAAATACTATTATATTTTAATTAATTTGTGAGAGTATACTTTGTGTATATTTTGTAGGCAAAGGAATTCTAGGAATAAAATAATTAAGAAATCATTTAATTAAGATCAACTGTGCCTGATATGCTAACTCTGTTAGGATAATTCATCAAAAATATATTCTCATGTTATAAACATGAACAAATAACAAGAAATGTTTCAATTTGTTTTTAATGTTTAAGAACTTGCAATTGGTCCATTTATTTAAAACGTTTCCTAAAGTTTCTTTACTATTATAGATTTCGACATCTTATACCCTTTGACATGGCGCATTGTCATCCGAGACCATGTCATCGTTGTTGCAATACATGATGTCCAATTATGGCTGTAAATGGCCTCCAAGTAGCTGAACATGACCATTTCTAATTAATGATTGGTTATGTTTGATCAGAGGACAAAGTTCATGTCATTAAAAACAGCCAAAACCATTTTGCAGCTACCACTAGTTCTGATATGATCAATGAAAAAAATAGTTATAAATTTTATTCTATGTATAAACAAAAGTGATTTGGTTGGGCGTGGCTGTTTGAATTTAATTTAAATAATATAATTGATCAGGAACTTGATGGCCGAGTGATTAGCGCTCTGGCACAGGGTGCCACAGTGTTCGAGTCCCGGTGATGATATGGATGTTTGTACTGCTGCGGATGGATGTTTGTTTAATATGATTGTAGAGCGTTAGACGTAGGATCGAAAACCATGAGCCGTAAAAAGAAAAGAATCTTTTGTCTCGAAATCTGCCTTTAGACAGATATCCTTGGCCCACCATGGGTCTGTTGCGTAAATAAAACATAAAGAATATAGTTGCTTGAAAAAATAAATTGATGTGATAAAATTGATATATTATTGTACAATATCAATATTCAGCCACATTTGATTATTTCAATGCTATATCATTTAGAATAATTTAAATAGTCATTTAACAAAAGAAAAACAAACTGCATAATATTTCCTTTATTTCGTAAATAAAACAAACATGGACAACTATTATCCATTTACATTAAGCATCACAGTTTTCAATACAAGATTTCATTTTTTTTTTTTTGTTTAATTTCCCTCCACATTATTTAACACGCATATTAGTTCTTGTAAAAAATAAAATTCAGGTTTTAATCTCGCGGTTGAAGAAATTTCAAGTATAGTTTTTCGTGTGTGTTTTAGAGAGTTGAGAAATAATAAAGTCTTGATTTTCAGAAGTTTATCTTATGTAAGTATAAAGCAAGAAGTAAAAAAATAGTCCTTTTTTTGAAGAGAACGACATAAAAACTTTCCTGGTTATGAGGCGAGAAATATGGTACATTATTTATAAAATAACTATTTCGCAAAAGAAAAAAATTCTTAATTGTGAAAATTATTAGAACCTTTTTTTTCATGTTTCAAATATTTTTTGTTCCCTTTCATGTTGCATAAAGCTTTTCTAATCTATTCATAGCAAGTTGAAAATTGCTCAGAAAAGACTTTCTTTAGTTTTAGGTAATTTTTTTTAATTAAAATATTAATAATTAAAATTAAAAAAAAAAAAATATGTGTCAGTCAAAAATTTATTTAATTTATTCTCAAAATTGTTTTACTAATTTTTAAACGTTATGTAAGTCAATTTATAAAGGTTTAAAATAAAAATACTTAGAATTTCGATCATGACAGAAAATTCAAGAAATTAAGATTTACTTCGGTTTTTAATAAATCTAAAAATAAGCGAATAAATTCAGAATATTTTGAAAAGTCAATGCACATAATTATATTTTCGGTTGTGTATCAATTATTATCATATATCAATAAGAATATGAATATACATCTTATAAGATATTATAAAATTATTTAATAATTCATAAAAAATATTAATAAAAAGTAAACTGAATTAATGTTTTAATTACAATATATTGTGTCATATAAGTATTGTTGTTGTGTTTCACAGTCTTCAAATAGATGGACACAAAATAAATTTTGACCGAATGTGGAAGTTTACTTGTTTGTAATATAAAACTGATATTATATATTGACAAACAAGCAGTCATATAGTTAATAATCGTTTTCACTAAACAGTTTATTTGCTTAAAAATTATAATTAATAACTCCTAAATATACAAATATATATAAAAAATAGCAATAATTGAAAATGGCTTACTTCATTTAATAAAAAAAGATTATTTAGAGCTTAAAAATTATAATTTGCATTACTATTCAATATTTTCAATAATAATATCAATTTGCACTTTGATTCAACATTCAAAAATTCAATTTGCATTTTTATACAACCGAAAAATTTTATTTTGTCTAACAAAATGAAAAGCAATTTCAAAGTAGGTGTGAATTAGTTAACGAGTAATGTGACATATTACTGTTATTGATAGCATGTATTTTTATGCCAAGATTTCTAAGTGTTCCATTTAGAATTAACTGTAAATAATCTGAACAATGAAATCGTATTCTTTATTATTCTAAGATAATATACTGGGGCAGCCAGCCTTTTGCATTTTGTGTGAGGAAAAAAGAACTATTTATGTAGCGTGTGTTACTGAAATGCTCAATCTCACTAGTCCAAATTGTTTTGAATCTCGTCATTTCTAAAGTATTGTGTGCAGTTTCCACTACAGGTGAATTCAAAAATTTTTCCCCATACATTCTCTTGCATGTTTTCTGGGAAACAAGTTGGATTTAACAGCAATAATGATCTGAAATCTGATAGTAGCTTAATAATGATCTGATATCTGATATTAGCTTAATTGTAGAACTCAGTTTATTTCATTTAAAAGCAAATAAAGGCAAAGTTTTCACATTTTACTCCTAGGCGTTAAACCAGAATGTTTTGCGTTATAAAGACTTGTATCATTGTAAATATTCAAAATCTATAACACCTGCTTACTACTGAATTTGTTTCACAGCAAAGGTAGCTCACGAAAAAAAACCAAATTTATGTAAAAACGTTTTGAAACATATCATAAGTGCTTAGCATTTCAACACAGACTCAAAAAGTAGATAAGAGTAATTCTCCACATACATATGTATATAATAGAGGACTCCAAAGTGAGTTTCTCAAAAAAAAATCGCATTTATAGGTTGGAAGTTTTTGTAAAGATCTTGTAAGGAGGTTCTCGTCCAAATTTGATCAATAAACGGTTACGGTCATATGAAACTGCAGTTTTCCGTACTCCGATATTGTTGCTAGCTTTAGTAAATATCAAATGACTGCCATAAGAATACATATAATTGAAACTATACAGAATGCCACACCATGCAGGATCTCAGCTGCCCAAATCACAAAAATCCTAAAGAGTACATGTGTTGCTCATATGGCACTGAGGGATTATATAGCCACGTGACATAGTATGAGTAAGACATTTGAGATCAAAGAAAATGAGAAAGCTCTTACTTCAACATGTACTGTGTGCAATGCGGTGCTTGGTACTTGCGGCATTGACAGGCGCGCTAACTGTGTGGTATGTAAATGAGAAAAAGCCACTATCAAAGACAAGTCATCTATTCCAATGAATCTCGGTTTGGCAGAACTGTCATTTCCGGAATTAGTGACGTTATTGATGTCATTGGATACAAATCCTAATCATTGCATGTATAGTAATCAATCTGTCAACTTATGTTACATTTTGAACAATGTGTTGCAAATTCCAAGGCTCTACTAACATTTAATATCACTCTTTACCTCTACACGTCCGATTGCGACAGGTTCTGCCCTAACTTTCCTCAATACAAAGGAGTGGCGCACTGGTTAAATCATTCTCTAAATGTGCCCCAAGTGTCTAAATGTGTGTGGTCAATGTTTCCAAAAATCTGATTTACAACCATTCTTTAGCCAGTAAAAACGGAAAATTCTGATTTAAATTTTTTGCGTGGGAAAAGCTTCTTCCATACTAACATTTAAACTGTGTTCAATGATTGCTGGATTACAACTATTATTGATGGCAGCTGAGGCTGCGTTTTTTTTTTATGTAACTTGCGAATTTTTTATGTACCATGTCTTGCTCCCATCATACATTATGTGTAACCATAAATAGGATTCTGCAATTAGCTTTTCTTCTTGTTTTAAGGAAATTATGTATGTCTCCATTTGTATGTCTTTGTATGTCTCCATTAAATTTAAAAACACGTAACAAAAACTCTTTGCTTTACTTCATTTAGAATTTTTGTTGATATAATTATTTTTGTTTTTTTTCCTAAGTGAATAGATGAAAAAAATCTTCCGCGCTTTAAAAAAAATTCTTCGATGAAGGAAATGATAAAATTAATTTGTGATTTTTCTCTCAGGAATGTTAATAAAAAATCTTTCTTGTAAATGGACTTTGGTTCGAATTTATTATTCTTTTTTTTTTCTGTCCTGTTTTTTTTTGTACACATGTATTTTTTTTCTTTCTCGCTATGACGTTAACAATTTGTACCTTTCGCAGATTTAACTAAGATAAAATATCTAAAGTAAAATAAAAAACAGCAGGAAACTAAAAGAAAGGCAGAGAAAAAAAAAGTTGTGTCGAGTCAGCATTTAACTAAGATTTTGTAGTGAACTTAGCAGCTGTTGTCTTATTTAGTGAAGGAGTTCTCTAATTTGTACAGTAAACGCGTAAGGTTTTTTCGCATCATATCTTTGTATCAGTCAATTTACTCCCTGCGTTTTCATTTAACGAGTGTTATAATAGTATTTCTGAGATATGATTGCATTACAATCAAACACATCATAATCTGCTTGTATGGCACTTTGTTGTGGCTTTTGTTATGAAAACTGACTGTGTCAGTAGTTCATTACTTGCAGTTGAATTTTTTGTATCGATATGCTGTATTATTTAAATATATATATATATATATATATATATATATATATATATATTAAATATATATATATAATTTAAATGTTTTCATATTTCAAATCCTACGAAACCTGTTCATAGCAAATAATGTTTCGATATGTTGTTATAATTAACGAAACGTTCAAATGGATACATAATCGCATGCTACTTTGGCGCTTCGCATCAGGGACTTGTTGCTTCTCATGAGAGTTAAAGATATAAATTACTTTAAATATTTAGAGATCTTTTGAATGGAAAAATTATTTTCCATAGATATGTTTCAGAGTCATTTCAAGGAAATCTATGGAATAACATTGCTCAAATGGTCACATACCTTGAGTAAATATCCATTTGTGGCGAACGGATGCCGTCCATAGATCAATCAAGGATTCTGTTTGCATTTAGATGTTCATCTATCACATCTCATTTCCTGTCTGGCCGTCTCTAGATACACGGGGCATTCTAGAATAGACTAATCTGTACAATGCTCCATAATTCACTTTCCATTAGACATCCAAACAGCTATTCATAGTAATAAATGCATGAGAAATACCTACTACCATGCATTTGATATTCTGAGTTGCTTTATTCAAGAGAAAAACAACAACTTCCAAAAGACTTCCAGTTTGTAATTTTCATTTAAAACACCAAATATTTATTTAGTGATTTTTTTAATCAGGAAAGCTATATTTAGTTAATTTTAATTGGGGTTGGTAAAGAAATAAATTCCCACTATACTTATTCAATACCATTTTTTAATGGTAATTCTTTTGTATTTTGTGCTGCAATAATACGTTATGAAAAATACTTTCTTTTTTGAAAAATTGAACGCGTGCGTAATTGAATTCAATGATTCTTAATAGAAGTTAAGAAAAAGAAACCAGCGAATGTTATCCTCTTTTTTATTTAAAAATACTAACATATTAAATTTAGAAAAACAAATAATTGATAAGTTTTCCAAATTATATTGATGTTGATCTGACATTACCAAAGTTAAAAAATATTATCCATATGTATATTATATCGGTTTCATATACCTATGAAACCAATAATACTTTAATTTTCCGGACTCTTTTAAGGCACATTGCTTAAAAGATTTCATCACGTACATCACATCTCATTTTCTGTCTTGTCATCTCTAGATACACAAATCACACTAATTTCGTAAATGTCTTAATGTATTTACTTATTAATCGTTGATAAAATTTATTAACAGATAAGTAATTAAATTTAAAAATAATAATTTTTTGGTAAAAAATGGTTTATTTCCTTTTAAAAATAATAGAAATTAAAATGTATGGGTTCTAGCTAATCTGTAATATAATTTTTTAAATTATTGTCTGTTAAAAATTAAAACACAAAGTTAGTAAGAAGCAAACTGATCATGAAAATAATGTTCTCTTTACTGTAATAATACCTATTAAAATATCTAATTTAAATAACCTATTGAATATCTATCTGTAAATAAATATTTTAAGTAGAATATTCTATTATTATTAGTAAATTTTTATTAGAGCATATTATATACAGATATGTTTGATTTTGCATTAATCAGAGAAAAAGTAACGTTATTTCAGTCGCAATATCCAATTGATGTAAGTGTCAAAATCAATTTTTCTCAGTCGATTATATTCAAAACTATATTAATATTTTCTTTGTTATATTACTAAAAAAACATGCAAAATAAAACAATTATTTAACATACGTCAAACATTCATGCAGTATGTCAAAATTTATTTGTTTATTAAAAAATATGATGTTTAACTTGGTTAACAGATTTTTCAATGAAACACACATTGTTACTTTTTTATCGTCTAGTATTACAAAATGATAAATAATGACAGTGTTTAGCTAGATTCATTTTCATTAAGAAATGAAGATTTAAACGAGAAAAAAACTTTTTAATTTATTTGTACTATATTATCACCTCGATCGTAATTAATTTCGCTTTATAATAATTTTTATTATACTTTGTTTTTAAAACTAATTAACATTCTGCAATCTGCAGTTAAAATTTTGAACCTCTAAACCTACAATGAAATGTTTAATAACAATGTAACTTAAACACTTCAAAAGAAACTTATTGGAAAGCTAATCGAGAGTTAAAAAGATCCTAGCAAAATTTTTAATCTGATGAAAGTTGACAACTGCAACACTTTTCCATAAGTAATCGCCTTTTTTTTTAATGTACTAAATCACTTAATCCCGGAAGCCTCTCATTTAATTTTTCTTTCCAATAACCTGTCGGACATTAACACTGGAGATCAACAGAAGACAAAGACCAAATAACAAGAAAAATAAAAAGGGAAAGATTTCGCACTATTCAATTTACTACAAGTCATCCAATAAACTTGGAGGTCGCGAAAAGCCTTTTCCATCTTGATCAAGATTCTAAACCCTCTCTCCCATCCCCGGTTGGCTTTTGGTGTCCGAGGTGTTGACAGGCAGCAAGATCGATGGTGCAGTGGCGGCACTGAAAACACCCGGTGGTTACTTTCAGTTCCCGCATTTCCGGCAAAACTAATCCGAAATCCTTAAGCCGCCCTCGGAATGTTTACTACTTGTTCCCGTTCTCTTAAATCTTGGTCGTCCCCGGTCATTACTTACAGATGATGGAGTGCGGAGGAGGGCTGAAGGTGAAGGATTGGTACCCGGGATTGTCCTTTTCTTGTTGAAGTAACTGGTTTTCCTTAATGGCGAATCTCTGGAGTGCCATGACATCGTGGATGGGAATAGTCGTGGTTGTTTCTGAAGCTTCTAAAAGTAATTAATTACAATATCTTCATTACCTGCTAAAGATTTATTAAAGCACAAGGAATAAAAAGAAATGTAATGTTACAAAAGTAATTAACGATTGCAAATTAAAATAATGTTATCAGACTACCATTTTAAGCTTTATATTTTAAGTTTACTTTACGTATTGAAGTGAATATACACTCATGTCCATAAACTAAGGATAATGAAGTTCAGGCAAAGAAAGAGACAGAAACAAAACAAATTTGACTTATTTGTAAAGTCTATTTATTAAACAAAAGGTAAAGAGCAAAAAGGATGCTATATGTTTAACAAAATTAATAAAAATTACGATTTTTACTCCCTATAGCAAATTTCAAAAAAAACCTATTTACAAAAAACAGTATAACATGGTTAGTATGATGGTTAATACGGAGTATGTCTCCCGGACGATGCAATACAGGCCTTACAACGCCTAGGCATGCTGAGTATCAAATTATCAATCTGATCTTGGGGAATATTCCACCACTCATCAAGCAATGCCCTCCGAAGTCCGGTTGACAAATGGGAGGAGGTTGAGGGGGTTGACGGGCTGCAATTCGTCGGCCAAGCATACCCCACACATGCTCTATCAGATTCAAGTCCGGTGAGTATGCTGGCCAATCCTTACGTGTGATATCCTCCAATTGAAGGCATTCGTCTACAATGTTTACACGGTGAGGAAGGGCGTTGTCATCCATAAACAGAAATTCAGCATCCCGAGTTGTTAATTCATCATGACATCCCGATAGATGTGGCCTGCCATCGTTACACTCTGAACATGCAGGTCAGTTCTGGAACCAAGAATAATTCCTTCCCAAACAAGCCATCCTGCACCACCGTAACGGTGCAGTTCAATGGTGTTCTCTTGGTGGTAACGGGTACCTGGCGCTCTCCATATGAAAGTCCGGCGAGAATCAGACTGCAAACTAAAAATGGACTCGTCGGAAAACATCACACCAGACCACTGTTGCGGTGTCCACAATGCATGCTCTTTACTCCAGGTTAATCGCAGGCGACAGTGAGTTGCGGTAAGTGGAACACATCTGACAGGCCTACGAGCATAAAGACCAATGTGCCCTAAGCGTGTGTACACGGTCTGCCTTGAAACTGTCGTACCGGTAGCTGAAGAGAGCTGACGAGACAGGTCTGATGCTGTGCTCCGTCTGTTTCTTTTGGCAGTAACTGCTAAATACCTGTCCTCATTCGGCGTTGTAACTTGGGGGCGACCTGTGCTGTAACATCTACTAACTTTGCCATCATCTTGGAATCGTTGCCAAAGCCTGGAGATGACACTCTGTGCGATTCCAAGTTCCTCGGATACTTCCAGCTGGGTACGTCCACATTCCCGTCGTCCGATAATTCTACCGAGTAAAAAATCATCCAAATGCTTCCTTTGTGCCATAACTATACGGTTATTGCACTGAAAGGCTTTTAAAGCGCTTGTGAACAATTTTACTTCTTTGCCACCATTCCTTATAAAGCCCTCTCTTACACTCTCGTCTTTGTGACGTACTATCCGCGCCATCTGGTGGTTTCCTGTAATTTGCATATTCTTCTTCAAGATGTGTGTGATAATTCTACAGGGGAAATTTTTATTTTAGAGTTCAATTTCTGTGTGATTCTGAATTATCCTTAATTTATGGACATGAGTGTATTTGATGAGTTTAATTGAATATTGTTTATCTGTTTATATTATATTTTATAAGTTTGTATAGTTACCTTTTGTAAGTTTACGTGATAATAGATATAAAAAGGATTTACTTTTATATTTACATGTATTATACATTTACATGTTTTCAGATAGGTTTGATTTTGTATTAATTAGAAAAAAAAGAGAAAAAATAATGTATTTTACTCACAATATCCAATAGGTGCATGGGACAAAACTATTTTCTTGCAGTCCATTGTTTTCTAAGCTATATTAACAATTTATTTGATATATTTCTAAAATATATGCAAAATAAAACAGTTACATAACATATATCAGATAGTAATACAGTATATAAAAATTTATTTGACTAGTAAAATATATAATGTTTAACTTGGTTAACACAGATTATTATCTTTTTTTCTTTCTTAGCTAGTATTAAAAATGCATAAATAATTTTATCGTTTAAATATAATCTCTCCTTTTCATTAAGAAATTAACTTTATTCAAATTTAAAAAAAAAGAAAAAAATGTATGAAATTTATCAAAAAATTTTCAAAATTATATTTTATTTGTTTTGTTATATTATCACTATGATCATAATTAATTTTCTTTATATAGTAAATTTGTATTAAACTTAATTTTTAAAACTAATTTTTTTGTATATGTAAAAAAAAAAAAATAACTCTCTGCAATCATCAGTTAAAAATTTTAACCCCTGAGCATACAATAAAATATTTAATAACAATTAAACTTAACATTTTCAAAAGAAATTTATTAAATAACTAATCGAATCTTAAAAATTACCTAACAAAATTTTTATGCTGAGGAAAATTGACAACTGCAATACTTTCCGCTAAGTAATCCTCCTTTTTTTAATGTACTAATCACTTAATCCCGGAAGCTCTCACTTAATTTTTCTTTCCAATAACGTGTCTGACATTAACACTGGGGATCAACAAAAGACAAAAACCATTAAACAACAAAAATGAAATAGAAAGATTTCGCATTATTCAATTTACTACAAGTCATCAAATAAACTTGGAGGTCGAGAAAAGCCTTTTCCATCTTGATCAAGATTCTAAACCCTCTCTGCCTATCCCCAGTTGGCTTTCGGTGTCCGAGGTGTTGACAGGCCGCAAGATCGATGGTGCAGTCGCGGCACTGAAAACACCCAGTGGTTACTTTCAGTTCCCGCGTTTCCGGCAAAACTAATCCGAAATCCTTAAGCCGCCCTCGGAATGTTTACTACTTGTTCCCATTCTCTTAAATCTTGGTCGTCCCCGGTTATTACTTACAGATGATGGAGTGCGGAGGATGGCTGAGGGTCAAGGATTGGTACCCGGGATTGGCCTTTTCTTGTTACAGCAACTTGCTGTCCTTGATGGCGAATCTCTGGAGTGCCAGGACATCGAG
This sequence comes from Caerostris darwini, assembly GCA_021605075.1. Classification (NCBI taxonomy): domain Eukaryota; kingdom Metazoa; phylum Arthropoda; class Arachnida; order Araneae; family Araneidae; genus Caerostris; species Caerostris darwini. The sequence continues at coordinate 77,839 of BPLQ01012754.1, forward strand.
GATTGGAATAGTCGTGGTTGTTTCTGAAGTTCTGGAAAGTAATTAATTAAAACATCTTCTTTGTCTGCTGAAGATTTACTGAAGAACAAGTAATGAAAAGAAATGCAATGTTACAAAAGTAATTAACGATTGCAAATTAGAAGAATTATATTCTACTACTATTCTATATTTTATGTTTTAAGTTTACTTAACAAGTTGAAGTGAATGTATTTTATGAGTTTAATTAAATATTGTTTATCTGTTTATATATTTTTTTTATAATTTTTTATAGTTAACTTCTATAAATTTACGTAATCTAAGAGACATAAAAAGGTTTTATTTTATCATTGAATTTCATAAGAACACAATTGAGTGTTTGCTTAGTTATTTTATTTAAATAATGGGAAAGTTCTTGTGTTATATTTTCAACTCTGGTGATCGTATGACAACATGACTTATAAACATGTATGTACACATCCTTATTTAAAATCTTTTGCATCAGAATGGGAGACATGCGGAAATTCATTAATTAATCATAATACCCAACTTTTATAAAATAAAATTTTTTTAATTGTAATTTTTTATTAATATCGAGTATAAAATATTAAATAAAATTAAAGTAAATAAATCATAAATCCACAAAGTAAGTAATTTCTCTTGAATAGTTTTTCTGTTTCATCTCAAACTATTATATGCATATAAAAGTAGAAAATATTTTGTATCCACATTTAAACAATCACAGTCTAAGAATTTTTTTTATGAATGCATTTTATCTAATAGGCTTACTCAATTTTTTAAGCTGCTTTCAAGTTGTTTCTTTTCTATTCTCTCAGCTGTAAGTCTTTCCTGTATATTAATTATAGAAGATTCCAGAGATACTGTGGTGTTGTCATTTACTTTTAAACATACATATTAATAATACCCGATCCTATAAACAACTATCTACACCGTTTACTTAACACACGATAACCATTATGAAATTCCGCAATAACCCATACCACATTTTAAATCAACTAATTCGCATGCCTTCAGAGACTTATGTAAGTTGGAAAAGGAAACACACATGAAATAACACAGACGAAAATTTCATAATTTAAAATATAAACAAAAATGTATTTATTGATATTTACAATAGTAAGCTTGAAATTAAAGTCATTTAATTAATGTTATCAATAAAATTATCAGACAATGCCTTAAATAAAATATCTTATACAGTTGCTTGCAATTCTAAATTAAAAGTTCAATAAATATAATAACAAGGTGATTGACCTTACAGTTTCATAATTTGCCACTACAGCTGGGGAAGAAGGGCTCCTTTTTTTCTTTGTTAACTTTAATGTTTTTAGTGATAATAATGCTCTATACGCACCATAAATCAAAGTCTTGGCAGCAAGGGTGCTCCGTCCAACCGCTCATGGGGCTCTTGTGTCAGCAGGAGACCAAGGAAATTGGATTTATACTTTCTTCTTTCAAGTCACGCTGCTGCCAGGGGTTCACCAGTGAAATCATAGAAGTATGCCAGAGCAGCCAGTCATTCCGAATCGCCGTCAAACTCTCAGTTTATATCTCTATATTTTGCGCTGGTGGTGTACAACCTTCTCAACCTTCCTTCAAGCTCCGGAGTCTCCGTTCCTCGTCTCTTTTCTTTCTCTCTCTCTGTGCGATGTCCATCACCTCCATTTTATAGTTCATTCTCGGTGGGGGGCGATTGCCGACACCGTATTAGAGAAAAACGCTCCTCCGTCCATAAATCCAAATCCCCGTCTCAATTGATTTCTTGACCATCTGGAATGGCCCCTGCCAATTAAAATACTTTCCAGGGAATTTTATATCCGTTGGGCAGACGCTCCTCCGTCCATAAATCCAAGTCCCCGTCGTGATCAACTGATTTCTTTCTGGTCAAAGTGTTTTATTGCCAATTAAAAATATCCACATATTCCCCTTCATCCCCAGCTCTGACCCATCCGGTATGCGGAGACCACACACAGCCCCATTCCAAGGGACACACATAGAATATAGTATTAACATATACAATAATAATATAGAATTTTACCAAAAAAATATTTACTAAAAGACATTGCTCATATTGACACGACAATACAGAAGATTACAGATATCGATTATCTTTTTCTTGCAGCTGGTTATTATCAATAAAGAATTTTTGTTTTATAATGTTTGAAACTAGTAGTTTGTAAATTATCAGTAAATGTAGATAAAGTCAACATTAAATTCAGTAGTAATCGTAACAACTTTCATTAAGAAAAACTACTTCTCTTGATACCATTCTGAATCATTATTTTATTTCCAGTGAAATTTGTCAATTTATCTAAAAAATAATAATGAACTCATATTTTCTGAATTAGTCAATATAATTATCAAGGTCTTTTCATTTATTATTTATCACTGAAGTCAAATTCAATGTTTTATCAAATGTATTTTCAAAACATTTTTGTCACTTCTATAATTTTTTATGTTAATAGCTTTGACACTCCAATAATAGAACCAATAGAGAATCATCAATAATTTTCAAATTCCTCTTAAAAAAAAAAAAAAAAAAAAAAAAAAAAAAAAAAATTTTTCGCAAATCACAATTGCCAAATTTTAAGTCTTATATTAACAGATATCAAATTAAAATGAAGATTGCAACTGAACAGAAACTTGGAAGATGTTGCACAGTTATTAATAATGTATTTATTTGATTAAATCTTTTGCAGAGAAATCCAATAATTGTTAGTTAGATTAATTTTTCTTTCAAAATAAAATAACTATTCTCAAACTATTACTTGTTTAGAGTAAACACATTAAATTTCTTGAGACAGTACATGAATAAGAAGCACAAAATAAATAAATAAATAAAAACATTTATTTCCTTTTCAATAAACGCCATGAACTGATTTTTAACAAAGCACAGAAGAAAAATCAAAATATAAAAGCAAATTATTTTCCAGGACTAACATATTGAAAGTATTACATTTACAAAATTAGTTACTTGAAAAATATTTCCTTGATGATCAATACTTTAATGACTTTTAGAAGCAAGGTCCAATAGTTCCGCTATGTGATTACTTTGATATTGTTGTCATTGTAGTACATATGGACGGAAAAAAATGATGGCTATTATGAATATAAACGAGTAAATTATATTAAATTTTAATGATTTCTAAGTTCAAACTGTATTGGCGATTGGTTCGCTAAAAATCCGTCATTTTTAAATTAAGTAAAATCATTTATAAATAAAATAATATTAAAGTTAACCCTTAATGGAAATATAAAATCTTATATGTAAACGAATACATGTTTCATAATTATTTTATGTATAAAACGACCTGACGGATATTGCGCTGGGCTTCGAACAAAGGGAACTCGGTTCAAAACCTGTTGAGAAATGAAAAAACCAAAATGTGGGCAAACAAATCCGTAGACTCGAAAGTACTTCAGTCGCACAAAACCAGGAGGGGAGAAGCGTAGGAAACAACATGGATGGTGTTTTGGGCGAAATTCATTTCAAAGTAGAATGATTCATTGCGAAGGCAAAGTAACACACCATTTATGAGCACCCTCGTGAACTCAGAATCTGCCTTTGTAAGAAAATTACCTCGTCTCAAAATGTATGGCATTTGAAAACAACAGCAATTGGCATTAATTATGCATATTTTATTTTATTTTTTAACGTAATTTTGTGAATTTACTATATAATGTACTTAAGCAGTATTTGAATTAAATCTTATTCTTATATGTCTATTAATCAATAAAATTGTAGTGTCGAATTTAATTTCCTTCAATTCTATTTAATTTTATTCAATAGTCACCATTTCAGTTATTAAAAAGCTTAGTGGTATCAGTTTAGTGTCTTAAAAATATTATTCTAATCCAATAAAATATAATGTTTCATTGCCTCTTTCATTTCATTATCAAATACACTCCAGCGAGTTTCCATTACATTCATAACAAATCTTGTTTTGATGTGTTTACATTTCACTCTCCATCAACATAAAAATTCAAACTAGTAATGAACATCTACAGATAAAAATTGCGCAATAATGGTGAAAGCCTGGTTCTTTGTTATATGCTCATCTAAATATATATGGATTTTTTTTTACCTTTTTACAGAAGAAAGCGTAGTCATTTCCTTCCGCTGTCAATACTATGTTGAATAGATAGATGCATAGAAAACTAAAATATACCAAAGAAAGAATAAAATTTGGTGTGAACAGGTGCAAGTAAGAGATAAACATTTTTTCCGCCAGACGGCGTAAAACATGTTAGGTGCAAAGAAAAAGAAGAGCCCAGTAATATTGCCAAAAGAGAAGAAGTGCTGTTTTGAATATTCCTTCGCTTGCATAATGAAAGTGGATAAGTTGATCTTTCTCTCGTGCCCTTGAAATCCCACGTGCCTCTTTCGCTTACATATACAGAGACATCAATGGCACTTTTTTTGTTTACTTCTTTAGAAGGCATAAGGGAGAATTCGAAGCCTCAGGCCATTTTTTTTTTCGTGGTTGCCGACTAGAATTTTGATTTGGATGGTGGTTGGAACAAAATTATGTATGTGTTGGTTAAGGGCAAATGATATAAAATAATGTTCCAGTTGATATTCAAATGGTGTTGGGAACTTTTTATGGTTCTTTATAATAAGAGGAATTCGGTGAAATATCGATATACTCCTAAAAAAAAGGATTTTTTTAACTACGATTATGCGTCAAGTTTTGTAGATTTATTTACAAATATTTTCTCAGCGCATTACCAATGGATGGAACCTAACATATAACTGCCGTGAGAAATTTGTAATGGGATTGAGCTACGTATTTACAAATTTAAAAATCAAATGTTTCTTGCTACACCTGGGTTAACTTGCCACTATAGCAACGCTAGATGTATAACAGATTTAATATCTCTCAAGTTTTTTCGTGGGGAGCATGTTAGGAACCCACAGATTTGAAGCACAAATTAAGTGAACATTCATAAAATTGCCATCTGGGAGATTATACACACCTATCCAATTCTTCTACGTCCACTGAAATATGTGACGGAATAATTTATCTCTATTATTGAAACAGAAGCATTGAGTTCGATAACATATAACATGTTTTCAACTAAGCTTGCAGAATTCTGTAGTCTAACCGACAATTTACAGAATTTCTTCAGCTTTTGTGCAGTAAAGTAAAAGACAAAAAGAAGTTCTATTTTTTAACCTTTAATAAGACTCGTCGGTTTAAGACAGAAATTCATGGACTTCATCTAGATGTTGCTGTCGACCAAGTGGGAAAAGAACCAAAAACCTTTTTAGTCCTTTAAAATTCATTTTCCATTTGTTACTTGTATTCCACATATAAAAATTAGTTAAAAAATATCCTGAAAATAAATACGCACTTTTTGAAATTGTTTAAACAATTTTAAATTATATGTATTTCTACTTTGGGAGTTATATTATTTAAACATAAACCAAATACGTATAAAATAATTAAATTTCAATAATACGACTTTTTATTTAATGTATTCCATTTTTAATAGGAAATAATGCAAATGCATTTCAACTAAAAATCTTTATTTCGAAATAAATCTGTTGTAAAATATATCAGTTACATTTATAAATCTCATTTCTAAAAAATATTACGCAAGTCCACGTATTTAATACATATATTATTAATATTACAAGTAAAAGCATGCTTTTCGCAGTATTAGGAAACAAGAAATTTGAATGTTTGCCAACATACTGTTTAGTTAATAGCCTTATATACACCAATAAATGTATAAGTATTTTTATTATAAGAATTCAGTAAAGAGTAATTATGGATAAAAAAATTTAAAGAGATAAATTCTCTTATTTATATTTTATATAGAAACAATTTTAAAAACTGCCCAAAGCAAAACTCATGACAATTCCAATTTGTCAAGGGGAAATATAGTTAACTATCAATTTTATAACAAGGTTACGTATATGTAGTTTAAATAAAAACAAAATCATGTACGTGTAATATTTATCAATTTGTCGCTAGAGGATGAAGAACTTATGTGGAGAAAAAAAAAGAATGTGTCAAAGAAAAAAAAATTTAAAAATGATAAACATAAATGCGCATATTCCGGGGATTAATCCCAAAAATTTACGATCCAAAACTCCAGCGCCTGCTTTCCCATTTACTTCGTCGAATTACTTCCATCATCGACGCCGCAAACTTTGTTTTTCCTTTTTATTCCACCACTCTCCCACCTAGCTTTTCAGGAGGAAGAAAAATTATTCCTCACAAAAAAACCTAAAAGATGAAAATTGTTCAGAAAAGTCGAAGGCCCGGTGCTCTGCATGTTTACCCCACAACTCCTTAAAATGTTTTTTTCTTTTCATTTTTTTCACGAGAGAAAATTTCGGTAATTTTTTTCTTCCAGTCAGAGCTATCGAGGATTGATAGGTGCGAAGTAAGGAGAATATCTTTCACAGAAATATGAAGTGCGTGTGCAGAACAGGTGCGAGAAAAAATGTTTTTTTTTTCCGAGGCGGCAGATACGTTAGACGCAGACATGTGAGAGATAATGAGAGAGTAATACGGAAAGATGGAAAGGCGTACTGTCTTGAATATTTCTTCTCTTGCATAATAAACGAAGATAAGTTGATCTTTCCAAATCTCCTTGAAATCTTTCTATCGAACCATTTTCTGGTATCTTTGTGTATATTTGAATTTTTTTTTTTTTGGGGGGATTAAAAAAGAGCGGATTGTAATTTCCGGGGAATTTATTCGTGTTTAAAAGCACAATTTTTTTATTTAATACGGAGATGCACAGACATTGGTCACATAATGTGGCCTTATGTGGTCTATTCCTTCATATATTTATATAGAAACTACATTTTGCTTTTGATGTATTTCTGATTTTCACTATATGTAATAGGAAAGTATATGTATAGGCATGTAATAGGAAAGTTTCAGTTTATTTTTTTCAAATTTATTAAATAAAAATATAAGTATTTAAAAAATTGGAAATTTTTTTTTTCAGTGTTACGCATTATTTTAGGAAACTCAATCTCTTTGTTAATCAATGTGTAAAATCAAGTTGTAATTTTCATATTTGACTTTAAATAATGAATACATTTTTCTTTTTAATTCGATAATGTTGTATTTTATTATTATTAGTTTGTTTTAACTCGGTAAATAGGAAATATGTTCGTATATGAAGACTTACAATAACTTTCTCACAAAAAAGTTTTTATTCATTTATAAGCAGTGCATTCTACAACCATTTTACATTTTAAATGATTTGAAACTCATTTTTTTATTACTTGTATTCCACAATTTAATATTAGTTAATAATTGATTGTATTCTAAAAAAAAAAATAATCACTTTTTGAGATTGTTTAAACAATTTTAAGGATAATATTTTTAATTACAGTTGTTTTTCTAATTTCTGTGTTATACAATTTAAACAGTTAATCAAATATATAATAATATTCCATGAAGTTTCAACAATACAATTTTTATTAAAATATATTCGAATTTAAATAGTAAATAATGTTACTTATACAATGAACTAAAAGTCTTTTTTTTTTCGAAATCAATCACTTAAAAATAGATGTTACATTTACAGATCTCATTTCTTTAAAACTATTAAGCAACTCCACGTATTTAAAATTGCATTCTCATTAAAATTATACTTTTTTCATTATTAGGATACAAGAAATTTAAATTTTTGCCAACATACTGTTCAGCGAATAACCTTATATATAAATGTGTAAGCTTATATACAATGAATAAAAAAAATTAAAGTGATAAATTCCCTTATTTGTATTTTAAATAGAAACAAAACTATTTTAAAAACTGCCCAAAGCAGAACTCATGGCAAACCCAATTTGTCAAGGTGAGATATAGTTAACTCCCAATTTTATAAGAAACGTTACGTATATGTAGTTTAAATTAAAAAAAAAAAAAAAAACAAGTACGTGTAACACTTATCAATTTGTCGCCAGAGGATGAAGAACTTATGGAGGAAAAAAAGCGTCAAAGAAAGAAAAATAAAGATGATAAACATAAATACGCACATTCCGAGGACTAATCCCACAAAAATTTACGATCCAAAAACTCCGGTGCCTGCTTTCCCATTTACTTCGCCGAATTACTTTCATCATCGACGCCGCAAACTTTGTTTTCCTTTTTCTTCCACCTCCCTCACCTAGCCTTTCAGGAGGAAGGGAAAAAAATTCCTCACAGCAAAAACCTAAAACATGAAAATTGTTCAGAAAAGTCGAAAGCTCGGTGCTTTGCATGTTTACCCCACAACTCCTTAACATTTTTTTCTTTTCTTTTCTACTTTTTACGAGAGAAAACTTCGGTAATTTTCTTTTTCCAGTCAAAAGTATCGAGGATAGATAGGTGCGAAGGTAGGAGAATATCTGTCACAGAAATATGAAGTGCGTGTGCAAAACTGGTGCAAAGAAATTTTTTTTTCCTTTCCAAGGCAGCAGATACGTTAGATGTAGAAAAAGAGAGAGAGAGAGTAATGCAGGAAGATAGGAAGACGTACAGTTTTGAATATTTCTTTCCCTTGCATAATAAACGAAGATAAGTTGATCTTTCCAAATGTCCTTGAAATCTTTCTATCAAGCCATTTTTTGGTACGTTTGCACAGATTTGAATTTTTTTTAAATAAAAAAAGAACTCGGATTGGAAGTCGCGGGGAATGTATTCGTGTTTAAAAGTACATTAAAAACTCTTGAATTAAAATTTATGTACATTAAAATTACATGAATTTTTTCGTATTTCTTTTGATTTAATACATAGGTGCACAGATATTGGTCACGGACTGCATAATGTCTTATTGCCTTATGTGGATCATTGTTACCTATTGTTATGGATCTCATCATAGCATGGTCATTTTACTTTAAAAAATATATTTTTAAATATATTTAAATAATAAATGAATAAATGAATAATTTCTTTTGAAGATTTTAACTAAAGGTTTCTAATAGGAAATTGTTAGTTTATTTATTTCAAGTTCAGTTAAATATAAATGTAAATATTTAAAAATTTGGAAAAATATTTTATTCACTTTTATGCATTTTATTAATAAAATCATACTCTTTGTTAATCATGATTTATAAATCATGTTTTCTTAAGATATTATACTTTCTAAGATATGTTTTTTTTTGCGTTTTCAAAATTTAAAAAAAATATTTTAATAATAATTTAAAACTTATTCATTAAGCTTCTATTAATGTAATATTCACTGTCGGTTCCAAATTTTCGTCGGTTTTTTTATTTAAGGCATGACATTAAAATTTCAATGGCTTTTAATTTCAATTGATTCAATGGCAATAGTTTCAGAAATGTTTCGTATAAAAATTATTCCTCATATTCTATAATATTGTTTACAAATTACTTCTTCAATGTTCATTGTGGTGAATTCATATAAAATAACAACTGCTTATCTCTCTATTTTTTTTTAAATGACATATATGATAAACATAAATACGCATACTTATCTATGCATTTTTAAATAACAATTATTTATCTACATATTTTTAAATAACAACTTATATATGCAGTTTCTAAATAACAACTGCTTACTATATATTTTTTGAATAGAAACTAAGTATTATTTTATTATTACTCACCAACAACTTCTGGATTAATCGTAAAATGGAGTTCGACATTTTTTATTTATTGCAAAAATGAAGAAAATTGAAACTATTCTCACTAATGCTTTTTTCATTTTTAACGATATTCTTTTATCGAGATGTAAAATATTCAGTATAAGAAATTTTAATCACAATTGTTAATATAAACTTTTAACACAAACAACTGAAAAAGAACTCCAGGTTTTTTACACACACTTATTTTCTTGTGATTTATGGTGAACACTCACATTTTTAAAATAATAGAGAAAAAACGTGACAAATACATATTTTTTATGATCCTAAACGAGAAACATTAATTATTTTCCAAAAAAAATTATTCGAACAAATCGTTAAAAAAAATTTTAGTACTCAAACATAAATTTAACAACTATGCAAATGTTCATTTCTCTATCGAAACAGTATGATCCTTTACTGAACAATTCTTTTCCTGTAATATGCCGTGTATATCATTAAGTAAGAAAATATTTTAAGAATCAATGTTTACTTATTTATTTTTCCATCAAAAGGAATGTAATTTAATTATGAAATAATATACCAAAAGATTTAACAATTTTTTTTTGTTATTGTTTATAGATTAGTTATAGATTTGAGAAAAATTTTGTTTATTATGCTTTACGTTTGAAATAACATTTTAAATACATATTTACAACAAAAAATTATATTAATAGTAAATATTGCTCATTTATGCTTATTTTATATGATATGTTTATTTTAATATTTTAATTACGATTATGCATTTTAGTGATCTATATTTTCTAGAATTTAATGTAGTGGCGACCGAACTTTTATACTTTGCATGAGACATTTAGGTTATCATAGAATGAATCCTAGAAATATAGAATTAATATTTTATGATCTTCCTAAATTAAATAATTATTCACTTTTTGCAGAGGGCATTTATTTTTTCAAATAAATTTCATTAAGGCAATTTTTTATACAATTGTAATTTTCAATAATAATAAAATCGAACATTTTTTCATCGAAATCGGACGATATTTTGATTACATAAATTGTAATTACAGAAGCAGTATAAAAGTGTTAAGTGGGATTTATTATTATCTCTTAAATAAACAAGTACGCTTTTTTAGTTATTTATAAATAATTTTAAAAATTAAATTTTATAGATTTTAGTAATGATTATAATACCTAATGTTTACCTATTGTTTATCCTACTATACATTATGTAGTTGTTATATCTTATTAATCGTTATATTTTATTTAAAACTTCTGCATATAAAATACTACAATACTTAATAAAAATGACTTTAATTTTTAAGCACTAATCACTATATTTAGTAGTTTATAAATATATATTAAATTTTTATTATAGTTATTAATTTAAACTAATAGGACATACATTATGAATTGTTTAATAATCCAATAAAATCAATATCTCAGTTATAAAATGAGAGGTTCATGATATAAAAATGTACTTATATTGATTAAAATAAATTAAGATTTATAGGTTGTTTACAAAATTACACGTACTTTAGACGAAAATAATTAAGAGGAGGCAATATTTATAATACTCGCTTTTCAAAATGTATGCCTCGAGAATTCTATAAAGAAAAACCAATGACAAAATAAAGTCACTGGCAACTGAAAAGGCACTTTCTTAATAATAATTGTTAAGTGATGAAATGCAACCTATATTGGATTAGTTTATAATTTTATCAATTATTTTGTAAAAAATTTTGCTTTTTTTTAAAAATAACCAAAATGAAACTGATTTAATGCTTTATTTTTAAATGGTGAGAAGTGCACTTTATTTTAAACAAAATACAAATTAACGATTGAACATATTTACACAATATAATTAATATAACAACTAATTGAAGTATTCTGTAAATAAATTACATATGCATACATGTACTATTAAATTTGATGCACATCTCATAATACTGAGGCTTAGTATAATGAATATTTACAAACAAGTGAATAAAATAAAGTTAAATTAATTCTGTAAAATGAGAAAAAAATAACATTTAAAAATTTTTTTCACAGAAAGCATTAACATTTATAATATGTATAGAAGCGATTATATATCAATACAAAGATATACCAATTATATACCAAGTAACGACATTCATGCTAAAGTGCTAGCGGAAATTACCTTTGATTGTTTAATCAATGCTACATTAAAATATATGGGATATTGTCCATACAGATTATTATCTTAATTATAATGCATATTTTATTTTTATATTAGAATAAAATAATGTTTAATTAATTTAATTTTAACGTAAAAATAAAAATGCATATTTAAAGCGTTGTGGTTTTCTATAACAGAAGAAAATGTCTCCCAAAGCCTTTTTTTTTTGTTAGTTATTTTTTAATTCTGCTAAGAAATTAATGTATATATATATATATATATATATATATATATATATATATATATATATATATATATATATATATATATATATATATATGTTACAAACCAGTTCACATGTTATATAAAGGCATATTATCTTAATATAAATTATATTTGTATATACTATATCTTAATTATAACGTAAACATAATAATGACACAACATAATAAACGCAATATATTTATTTATTTGTTTAAAAGCTTTGTTTACTATAATAAAATTTGTCTCTAAAGATTTAGTTTTTTTTTAGTTTTTTAGTCAGGTAGAGAATTTTAAAAATTATATTACAAACTAGATTCACATGTTACACAATGAAATCCATATGAATTTCAATCATATTTTGAATGAATTTCAATGTAGAATTTCAATAACCTTTTGATTCAAATTGTTTCACTGTTCAGGTTAAACAATTGAATCATGAATTGAAAGGGCTACGTTTGTTATTTTAGGCATTCAATAGATGAAACATAGTTTCTTGGTCATTTCTGTAGTTTCATGCTGTACATTGTTTTATTCTTTCTTACATTTTTCAATAGTATCAACTAAAATATGTAAAGTTACATATTCTTAACGCTTTTCTAAGTGCGGTTTTGCACTTTTGAAGATTAATACATAATACTTTACATTCTTTATTGTTTACATAATTCAAACTTATGCTTATCTTAACCATAAGTGATCTTTCATGTAGATTCCACGAAATTCATTGGGAAAAAAACTATTATTTTTATACATCATAAAACTATAAAATAATTAAAAATTATGAAACTAATTATTATCAAAAACATATTTCACTAACTTAAATGTCCAAAACATGAGAAAGTTTATTATTTGATCGCAGACTATCCAAGAGCAGGCAGTAGGTAAGTACAGTTCCCACCATTGCAAGAATGAAACTTCTTTTGATCGGAACTGTTTTCCAAACACTGAGATGTAATTTTTTATCAACAATGGACAAAAATCGTGCTTGAAAACTTGTTATGTCCTTTTTAGTAGCAAGAACGTCGTGGGCCTTTAGCCATAAATCTTCAGCTGCTTCGTACACAAAGGATCCGGACAAAGCTAAGCTAAAATATGACACAAAGCTTGTAACAAATAGGCACCATACGGCCACATTTTGAAGTATATCAAAGTTTTCATCGGGATGTATCAATGCTGCTATAACAAAATAGATAACACATGCGTTGTAGATAGTCAAGGAGAAGACAAAGAAAGATAATTCTGTATCCATGTTTGACACAAGTTTTCTGATGGAAATGTAGTTTTTAATAACTTGATTATACTCAGAATCGGGAACTATACTTAAGGAACTCGCAAAATTTTTGATCAAAAGCTTCATCTGATAGCATAAAGTTGTGTAGTATACTGCAAAAGTATTCACTGTTAGCATTAATAGGGACTGGCATGTAACTGTAAATAACACTAAAAATACAAGAATTGAATCCGAGGCATTGTACCGAAATAGCATAACCTTCATGGTGGTATTGTAAAGTACACTAATACTACAAATTGCAACCGGAATATGGAATAAAGTGGTCAGAAAAAAACACGAATAAATAATATAGTTTCTATTTTCCTTTGAAGATAGATTTAACTGTTCTGCCAAATCTGTCAAATCGGATGAAATTTCTTTTAGCTTATCCATTTTAAAACTTAAAGCCCATCTTTGTAGGAGCGAGGTTAGAATCATGACCACGTTAGCTCTGCACATCGCATATTCATGCATATAAATAAGGAAAGATATATTAATCATAACACTATATGCTGTGACGCAAACATCAAAAATGAATAATAAACATCTTTTGCATTGAAATTTCGAATTATCTTTTTGTTTCGTTTTATATTCCATTAAGAGGATCAGATTAAACATAATAAAAATACGATGATACAGGGTATCAAACTCTTTCTTGCGTTTCATTGCTGTTGCATGACATTTGCATCCGTCACTTGGCATTATCAAATTATGTTGAGTGCCAGTATCAATTTCAGTATCTTTCAGCATGACCGATGAATATTATCATTTGCTTAAATCAAAATAATAAATAATTTTAACGACTTACGTAAGTTTTCATGCTACGATCTACATTCTCCGATGAGTGCTATTTGAATGGCCAAAACAATGTATGGTGATACGAGGACATGTGACCCTTTATACGTATGTTTGCCTTGCAAGTAATGAATATTAAACATATCCACAGCAACGCAGTTCCATTACTCTTAATTGACCTTGTTCGTATTCTATTAAAAATGTAATCAACAAAGCACACAAAAATTAATTTAGTAACATAATAGAATCGATACCATGTCAAACATTGTTGGCAGATTGGTAAAACGTTAATAAAGAAAACACTTTTTTTTTCTTTCAAAGAAGCATTTGCCTTTACATAATCAGGTGGGATTTTAAAAAGTGTTTCGGTTTTTATAAGAATTTTATTTCTACTATAATCTTAAGTTCAGAAGAAATATTTAATTTATCAATAGTTTTAATCGAAAAAAATAATCTCAGAAATTAGTCACAATTTTGTGCTTAATTCTGTATAAATTTGATCAACAAATAATTCAAAGAAGTAAAAAAAGAGGACTTTATCCTAATTAATCTCAATAAAATAACTTCATAAACAGCGTATAACAAATAATAAAAAAGAAATTTATTAATTTTTAATATATTTTGTTTTTAATCAACATTTTTATTGTTGTCATATGAAAAGAACAAATTATTTTCTAAAACTTTATTTACTTCATTTATTCAAATAATATTCATGAGCAATGACATTGGGTTAAGCACTGGGTTCCCTAATAGGTGAAACCTGATAAGCAATATTATATGACATTGTATGTACCCATAAATAGGATTTTGCGATTTAGCTTTTCTTTTTGGTGTAAGAAAATTAATTGCCAGCATGGTAAACGCACAGTGTTTCTTGTTGAACTTTGTATGTATCCAAATAAATTTAAAAACAAGTAACAAAAAATCTTTGCTTTAATTCATTTAGAATTTTTGTTGATATAAGTTTTTACTGTTTTTTTCCTATGTGAAGAGATGTAAAAAATCTTTCAAGCTTTAAAAAAATTAAAGTGAAGGAAGTGATGAAATTAATTTGGATTTTTCTCTTATGAATGTTAATAAAAAATCTTTGTAAATGAACTTTGGTCCAAATTTATCTTTTTTTTTTTTTTTGTCCAAAGTGCAATTTTTTTCTTTCTTGCGATAACCTTAACAATTTCGCAGATTTAACTAAGATAAAATATCCGCAGTAAAGAAGAAACGAAAAGAATGGTAGTGAAAAAAATGTTGAGTCGAGTCAGCATTTAACCAAGATTTTGTAATGAATTTCGCAATCATTGTCTGATCTTCTTTAGTGAAAGAATGCTCTATTTTTTGCAGTAAAAAATAAGGATTTTTTTTCGTAGAATATCGTTGTGTAAGTAAACGTACTCCCTCCCTGCCTTATAAAAAAATAAATAAACATTTTTATTTACTTTCAACATCAGTAAAAGCAAAACTTCTTTATTTTAATTAGAATTTTTGTACATTATTTTTCATCTCTTAACTTACATTTCGTCAATATTATATATAATATATTTATGTACATTTATAAAAAGAGAATTAATAGATAAACCCAATTCTTAATAGAATATTGATACTATTATCTTAGCATATTTTAGATGCTGGCTAAATTTTATAAACAAATCTTTTACTCCCATAAAATTGCATAATATATCCTGATATTTTTGTTACTGGGAGCAATAGAGAAGTAAATTTGAAATATTTTAAATGTTATCCTTTTTCTGAAGGGCAAATCCTATGAAAAGTATTCATTACAAATAATGTTGTGATATGCTGCAATAATTAACGAAATATGAAATGTTTACATAAACATTCCCTAATTGTGCGCTTGATATCATGGAATTGTTGCTTTTCATGAGAGTTAAAATTATAAATCATTTTAAATATTTAGAGATCTTTTGAATAGAAAAATTTATTTTCATAAATATGTTTCAGAGTCATTTCAAGGAAATCTATAGAATAACCTGGCACAAATGGTCGCAAACCTTTGTTTAAATAACCATTTGTGGCGAACGGAAGCCGTACATAGATCAATCAAGGATTCTGTTTGCATTTAGATGCTCATCTATCACATCTCATTTCCTGTCTGGCCGTCTCTAGATACACGAGGCATTCTAGAATAGACTAATCTGTACAATGTTCCATAATTCACTCTCCATTAGACATCCAAACAGCTATTCATAGTAATAAATGTATTTGCAATACCCATTATTATACATTGAGCTAGTAAGAAGCAAACTGATGATTAGAATAACGTTATCTTTACTGTAATAATGCTTAATAAAATATCTAATTAAAAACCTTGAATATCTATCTGTAGTAAATAATTATATATACAAATTTCTATTAATATTGGTAAATTTGTTATTAGCAAGGATAAAATAATTTAAATGTTTTCAGATATGTTTCATTTTGCATTAATCAGTGAAAATAACACTGTTTTAATCGCAATATACAATACATACACTTGTCAAAATTAATTTTTTTTCACTCCATTGCATTCAAAGCTATATTAATCTTTTATTTCTAATATTACTAAAACACATACATAAAATAGTTATATAATATACATCATAAAGTCATACAGTATATCAAAATTTATTTGGCTGGCAAAATATATGAGGTTTAACTCGGTTAATTTTTTTTCAGTGAAACACACATTATTATCTTTTTTTATATTGGTAATTATCACAAAATGATAATTGCTTTATTTGGCTAAATTCTTACCTTTTCATTAAGAAATGAATGTTTAAACGAGAAAAAAAGAAAATATATGAAATTAGTCTAAACATTTTCCTAAATTATATTTTATTTATTTTTATTATACATCACTATGATCATAAATAATTTTGTTTCATAATAAATTTTTATTAAACTTCATTTTTAAAACTATTTTTTGTACATATAAAAAAATATATTTCTGCTATCATCACTTAAAATCTATAACCTCTAAACATAAAATGGCATATTTAATAAAAATGTAATGTAACTCAAGCATTTCAAAGGAAGCATATCATGTAGCTAATCAAAAGTTAAAAATTACCTAACATTTTTAATTTAATGAAAGTTGACAGCTAAAACACTTTTCAGTACGTAATCCTCTTTTTTTATGTACTAATCACTTAATCCCGGAAGCTTTCACTTAATATTTCTTTCCAATAACCTGTCTGACATTAACACTGGGGATCAACAGAAGGCAAAGACCAAGTAACAATAAAAATAAAAGGAGAAAGATTTCGCATTATTCCATTTACTACAAGTCATCCAATAAACTTGGAGGTCGCGAAAAGCCTTTTCCATCTTGATCAACATTCTAAACCCTCTCTCCCATCCTTAGTCGGCTTTTGGTGTCCGAGGTGTTGACAGGTCACAAGATCGATGGTGCAGTCGCGGCACTGAAAACACCCAGTGGTTACTTTCAGTTCCCGTGTTTCTGGCAAAACTAATCCGAAATCCTTAAGCCGCCCTCGGAATGTTTACTACTTGTTCCCATTCTCTTAAATCTTGGTCGTCCCCGGTCATTACTTACAGATGATGGAGTGCGGAGGATGGCTGAAGGTGAAGGATTGGTACCCGGGATTGTCCTTTGCTTGTTGGAGCAACTGGTTCTCCTTAATGTCGAATCTCTGGAGTGCCAGGACATTGAGGATTGGAATAGTCGTGGTTGTTGGAAAGTAATTAATTAAAGCATCTTCTTCTCCTGTTGAAGATTTTCTGAAGTACACAAATTGAAAAGAAATGCAATGTTTTGAATGTAATTAAAGATTGCAAATTACAAGAATTACAGCACGCTACCATTTTATGCTTTATGTTTTTAAATGTTAATTTTTCTAAACAAGTTAAATCGAATCTATTTTATGAGTTTAAGTTAATATCGTGTATACGATTATATTATCTTTTATAAGTTTAAGTGATCTAATAAACCTATAACGGATTTATTTTGTCGTTGACTTTCACAAGAACACAAATGTGTTGTTGCTTAGATATTTTACTTAAATAATATGAATGTATTTTTGTCATTTCTCTAATTATGGTTATCTTGTGGCATAGAACATACATGTACACATCCTTATTTAAACAAATTCCCAACAGAATGAGAGATATTTAGAACTTCATAGATTAATTAAATGACTAAGAAGTTAATAAATTAACACCTAATTCTTGTAAAAAAAAGCAATTGTATTTTTTTATTAATATCAAGTATAAAGTAAAATAATATATTAAATAGTCATAAATTAATTACAAATCCACTGCATTTGAAAGGTCATCTATCTCATCTCAAAGATCTATATGCATATAAAAGCAGAAAATATTTTGCATCCACATTTAAGTAATAACAGTCTAAGGATTTATGTTTCTTATGTATGCATACTCTAATTTCTAGGCTGCTCTCATGATGTTTTTTTTTTCCTATTCTCTCAGCTCTCTGCCTTTCGTGTTTGTTACTTACAGAAGGCAGATTTCAGAGGACAGTTGAAAGCGAAGATCCATCGATTATCGTTTTCCTGCTAAAGACGCTGGTTCCCATTAATAAATAATTTTTGTTTTATAATGATTTAAACTGGTATTTTAGCCTCAAAGGATCATTAAAAGTAAATAAAGTCAACATTAAATTCATTAGTAATTATACTATATTTCAATAACAAAAACTTGTTCTTTTGTTTCCATTCTGAATCATCATTTTGCTTCTAGTGAAGTTTGCCCATTTGTCTAAAAAATAATAATGAAATCATATTTTTCTGAAGTAATCAATATAATCAAGTTATTTTCATTTTTTATAATTTATCTGTTTTGTAGTCCAATTCTATCTTTTATCAAATGTATTTTTGAAACATATTTGTCGCTTCTACATTTTTTTATATTAATAGCCCTGACACTCCAATAATAGAACAGGTAGGGAATTATCAATATTCTTCAAATACCTCTCAAAATGGTAAAAAAAAAATACTTCACAAGTCAAAAGTGTTAAAATTTTAAGTCTTATATTAACATATATCAAATTAAAATGAAGATTAAAACTCAACAGAAACTTGGACGATGTTGCACAGTTATTAATAACGGATTTATTTGATTAAAACTTTAGCAGAGAAATCCAATAATTGTCAGTTAAATACATTAACTATTCTCAAACTATTACTTCTTTAGAGTAAACACATTACATTTCTTGAGACAATATAGAAGTAAGAAGTAAAAAAAATAAATAAACATTCCTTTTCTTTTCAATAAATGTCATGCACAGATTTAACAAGCACAGAAAAAATCAAAATATAAAAAGGAATAATTTTCCAGGACTAACATGATGAAAGTATTACATTTACAAAATTAGTAACTTGAAAAATATTTCATTGATGATCAATACTTTAATGACTTTTCGCAAAGTTTAGAAGCAATGTCCAATAGTTCCGTTATGTGATTACTTTGATACTGTTGTCATTGTAGACAGATGGACGGGCAAAAATGATGGTTATTATGACGATAAAAAAGTAAATTATATTAAATTTTAATGATTTCTAAGTTCAAACTGTAATGGCGATTGGTTCGTAAAAATTCCATCATTTTCAAATTAAATAAAACCATTTATAAATAAAATAAGTTAAAAGTTGACTCTTAATGGAAATATAAAATCTTATATTGTTAGATATAAAATCTTATATGTGTAAGAATACATATTCATAATTATTTTTATGTATGAAACGACCTTGGTATGAAACGAATTTATGTATGAAAAGAACTTGGTTCAAAACCTGACGAGAATAAAAAAACAAAATAATAATGCAAATGCTGAGCGCAGACAAATCCGTAGACTGGAAAGTAGTTTCAAACGAACAAAAGTAAGAGGAGAGAAGCGTGTAAACAACATGGATAATGTTTTGGGCGAAATTCATTTCAAATTGAAATGACTTATTGCGAGAGAGATGTAGAAAACCATTTATGATACATCCTGGTGGTTTGATCCTGGTGGTGTATTTATACTAAAAAAATGACCTCATCTCAAAATGCCTGGAATTTGAAAACAATAGCGATTCCCATTCATTCTATATTTTTATATTGTTATTAACTTATTTCTTGAGAATATATCTAAATCTTATTTTTATCAATAATCAATGAATCATTCTATCATTCTCATCAATGAATTATCCTATTGATCAAAGAAATTCCTGTGTTGAATTTAATTTCATTGGATTCTATTTAATTTTATTCAAAAACCACCATCCCATTTATTAAAATGTTTAGTGGTATCAATTTAGAAAATATTATTCTAAACAACACATTAATAAAAACACTATTCTAAGCAAAATAATCATTAAAAACATTACTCAAAACAAATAAAATATATTGTTGCATTGCTCTTTTATTTCATTATCAAATACACAATAGTGAGTTTCCATTACATTCATAACAAATCTTGTTTTGCATGTCTTATCATCACCATAAGCAATCAAGCCAATAACGAACATCTACATATAAAAATTGCTTTGTGCTTTGTAAGCTCATCTTCTATATATGTTTTTTTTCCCTTAATAGAAAAAACCGTAGTAATTTCTTTCCGCAGTCAATACTATGGTGAATAGACAGATGCATAGAAAACTAAAATACACCCAAAGAAGGGATAAAATTTGGTATGAACAGGTGCAAGTAAAAGTTGAACATTTTTTCCACCAGACGGCACAAAATATGTCAGGCGTAAGGAAAAAGAAGAGCTGAGTAATATCGCCAAAAGAGAAGAAGTGCTGTTTTGAATATTCCTTCGTTTGCATAATGAAAGTGGATAAGTTGATCTTTCTCTCATGCCCTTGAAATCCCTCGTGCCTCTTTCGTTCATATATGTATAGACATCAATAGCATTTTTTTAAAACTTTTTAGAAGGCATAAGGGAGAATTCGAAGCCTGAGGCCATTTTTTTTTCATGGCTGCGGACTAGAATTTTGATTTAGATGGCGGTTGGAACAAAATTATGGTTGTGTTGGTTGAAGGCAAATGATATAAAATAATGTTTCAATTGATATTCAAATGGTGTTGGGAACTTTTTATGGTTCTTTATAATCCGAAAAATTCGGAGAAATAGCGATATGCTCTTGAAGAAGAAAATTTCCCTTTAACTGCGTTTCGCGTCACGTTTTGTAGATTTATTTACAAATATTTTCTCAGCTTATTACTACTGGTTGGAACTTAACATATAACTGCCGTAAGAAATTTGAAATATGATTCAGCTTCGTATTTACAAATTTAAAAATCAAATTTTGCTTGTTACACCTGGGATATAATATTTCTTAAGTTTTACCATGGGGAGCATGTTATGAACCCACAGATTTGAAGCACAAATTAAAGTGAAGATTCATAAAATTGGCATCTAGGTGGTTATACCTACCTATCCAATTCTTCAACGTCCACTGAAATTTATGACGGAATAATTTATTTCTATTATTGAAACAGAAGCATTCGTTTCGATAACACATAACACGCTTTTAACTAAGCTCGCAGAATTTTGTAGTTCAATCAACAATTTACCGAATTTCCTCAGCTTTTGTGCCGTAAAATAGAAGACAAATGGACGCTGTATTTTTTTAACCTTCATTAAGTCTCGTCGTTTTAAAACAGAAATTCATGAACTTGGTCGACATGTTGATGTCGACCAAGTGGGAAAAGAATCAACACCATTTTTAGTCATTTAAAATGAATTTCCCATTTGTTATTTGTATTCCCCATATTGGAATTAGTTAACAATTTAAAATATCCTGAAACTAAATAAGCACTTTTTGAAATTGTTTAAGCAACTGTAAACATAATATTTTAAATTATATGTGTTTCTACTTTGGGAGTTATAATATTTAAACGTAAACCAAATATAAAAGAATTTAACTTCAATAATACGATTTTGTATTGGAATATATTCAATTTTTAATAGGAAATAATGCAAATCCATTTCAACTAAAAATCTTTATTTCGAAATAAATCTCTTGTAAAATATATCACTTACGCTTATAAATCTCATTTCTATAAAAATATTAAGCAATTCCATGTATTTAATTTATATAGTATTTATATTACCAGTAAAAGTATGCTTTTCTCAGTATTAGGAAACAAGAAATTTGAATGTTTGCCTACATACTGCTTAGTTAATAGGTTTATATAAATCAATAAATGTGTAAGTTTTTTTATTATGAAAATTCAGTAACTAACAACTATGAATAAGAATATTTAAAGTGATAAATTCACTTCTTCGTATTTTAAATAGAAACAAAACAATTTTAAAAAACTCTCCAAAGCAAAACTCATGACAAACCCAATTTGTCAAGGTGATATATAGTTAACTCCCAATTCCATAAGCAAGGTTACGTATATGTAGTTTAAATAAAAACAAAACCAGGTTCGTGTAACATGTGTCAATTTGTCGCTAGAATATGAAGAACTTATGGAGGAAAAAAAAAGAAAGAAAAGAAAAGAAAATAAAGATGCTAAACATAAATACACGCATTCCGGGGACTAATCCCACAAAAATTTGCGATCCAAAAACTCCGGTGCCTGCTTTCCCATTTACTTGGCCGAATTACTTTCATCATCGACGCCGCGAACTTTGTTTCCCTTTTTCTTCCACCTCCCTCACCTAGCTTTTCAGGAGGAAGGAATAAAATTCTTCACAAAAACAAAAACCTAAAAGATGAAAATTGTTCAGAAAAGTCGAAAGCTCGGTGCTTTGCATGTTTACCCCACAACTCCTTAAATTTTTTAACTTTTTTTTTTTTTTAAGGGAGAAAATTTGGGTAATTTTCTTTTTCCAGTCAAAACTATCGAGGATAGATAGGTGCGATGGAAGGAGAATATCTTTCACAGAAATATGAAGTGCGTATGCAGAACAGTTGCAAGAAAAAAATGTTTTTTTTTCTTTCCATTGCAAGGTAGCAGATAAGTTAGATGCAAAATAAAAAAAGAGAGAGAGAGTAATGCAAGAAGATCGAAAGACGTACTGTTTTGAATATTTCTTTCCGGGCATAATAAACGAAGATAAGTTGATCTTTCCAAATGTCCTTGAAATCTTTCTATCGAAGCATTTTCTGGTATGGCTGTGTATATTCGATTTTTTTAGAATGAAAAAAAGATTGGAAGTTGCGCGATGATGAGAGATGCAGATATGCACACATATTGGCCATGGATCACATAATGGTTTTTTTTCCTTATTTGACCTATTGTTACCATGAGTATGACAACGTTCTACTCTATCTAAGAAAAAAATGGTATAAAAATGAATAATAATATTTAAACAATGTCATTTTCATGTTATGAACTTTATATCAACACTTTGTTCAGATAATTTCATAATATAAAAATCTTCACAATATCAACTGTTAATAATTTTCCTTTATTTTTTCATTATGTCATATATTTAAAATGTATCCTTTATATCATTTTAATTTACTGAGGAATAACTTGATCCCTATTTTGTATGACATATATGATATCTAGAAAAATGATTGAAACAAGATTTATAAATCATGGTTATTTAAAATATTATTCTTTTAAAGATATTTCCCATTTTCATAATTCCCAAAAAAATATTATATAATAACATGAAACTTATTTATAATGCTTCTATTAAAATAATATTCCCAGCAGTTTCAAATTTTTTGCAGGTTATCTGATTCAAGACGTAAAATTAAAATTTCTCATCAATCAATTTGATCAATAACAATTTTCCATGTAATAATAATTCCTCATATTCAACAATATTGTTCACAAACTGCTACTTTAAATGCTCATAAAGGTTTACTCACATTAAATAACAATTACTTATATATATATTTTTTAAACAACAATTACTTATCTCTATATATTTTTAAATAGCAACTACTTATTTATATATTTTATATATAACTAATTATCTCTTTTTTTTAAATAACAACTATCTATCTCTATATATTTTTTTAAATACCAACTACTTATCTATATATTTTTTTAATACCAACTACTTATCTATATATTTATTAAATAACGGCTACTTATCTACATTTTTTTAAATAACAGCTACTTTTTAAAAAATACCAACTACTTATCTATTATGTTTTTTAAATTCCAACTACTTATTTATATATTTTTTAAATATCATCTACTTATCTACATATATATAAATAGCAACTACGTATTATTTTACCATTACTCAGCAATAATTTCTAGGCCAATCGTAAAATAGTGTTCTACATTTTTATATTTATTACAAAAATGAAAAAAAAATTGAAACTATTCTCACTAGTGCTTTTTTATTTCTAGCAACATTCTTTCATCGAGATGTAAAATATTCAGCATACGAAATTTAAATCCCTATTGTTCTTAATAAACTTTTAACATGTGCAAAATCGTACGCAGGAGGGACGTCACGTCATCTATTCAATCGAATCCCAGCTTGACAGACACCGAGAAAAGCCGCCATTTCTATACCCAGTGATGTCATGGATGCTATTGGATACAAATCCTAATCATTGCATGTATCTAACAACTTATGTTACATTTTTGAACATTGTGTTGCAAATTCCAACTAACATGCATCACACTTCGCTTTTACAAGATCATATGCGACGGGTTCAGTTCTAACATTCTTCAATACAAGGAATGCTCGGCAAGCGCACAACTCATTCTTCATGTGAGGCCCAAGTAAAAATGTCTGGGCAATGTTTCCGAAAGCCTGACTACCAACTATTCCTTAACCATTACAAATGGAAAACTGTGTTTTATACTAGGGACACGGGTAAAGGCTTTTCCGTAAGTAGCATTTAAACTCTGTTCATTAATTGCAGGATTACACCTATTATTGTTGGCAGTTGCGGCTGCGGTTTTATTTTATGCACCATGTCTTGCTCCCACCATACTTTATATGTAAAAATAAATAGGATTGTGCGATTTTCTTTTCTTCTTGGTGTAAGAAAATTAATTGCCAGAAAGGTAAAAATACAGTGTTTTTTGCGGAAATCTGTATGTCTCCATTAAAAAAGTTAGTAAAAAAAGTATTACAAAAACTCTTTGCTTTGCTTCAATTAGAATTTTTGTTGATATAAGTTTTTATTGTTTTTTTTTTCGTAAGTGAATAGATGTAAAAAAGTCTTTCAAGCTTTAAAAAATAATTTGAGATTTTTCTCTCAGAAATTTTAGTAAAAAAAAAAATTGTAAATGGACTTTGGTTCGAATTCATTATTTTTTTTTTCCTTTTTTTTCGTAGAAATGTATTTTTTTTCTTTCTTGCGATAACGTTAACAATTTGTACCTTTCTCAGATTTAACTAAGGTAAAATATACGACATAAAGAATTAACAGCAAGAAACGAAAAGAATAGTAGAGGAAAAAAAATTGAGTCGAGTCAGCATTTAATCAAGATTTCTTATTGAATTTAGCAGTCATTGTCTGATTTTCTTGAGTGAAGGAGTGCTCTACTTTTTACAGAAAAAAGGTAAGGAGTTTTTCGTAGAATAGCTTTGTATAAGTAAATTTACTCCCTGCTCCATCAAAAAATAATATGAAAATTTTTATTTACATTCAACATCGCTAAAAGCAAAACTTCTTTATTTCAATTAGAGTTTTTTTACATTATTTTTTATCCCTTAATTTTCATTCACCAATATTGTATATAATATATTTATAAAAAGAGAATTAATAAATAAACCCAATTCATAATAGAATATTGATACTATTAGCTTAGCATTTTTTAGATGCTAGCTAAATTTTATAAGCAAATCTTTTACTCCCATAAAAGTGCACGATATATCCTAATAATTGTGTTACTGGTAGCAATAGAGAAGTACATTTGAAATATTTCAAATGCTATCCTATTCTCTGAAGAGCAATCCTATGAAAACTACTCATCACAAATAATGTTTTGATATGCTGCAATAATTAACGAAACTTTGAACTGTGTACATAATCATTCCCTAATTTTGCGCTTGACATCATGGACTTGTTGCTTTTCATGAGAGTTAAAATTATAAATCACTTTAAACATTTAGAAATCTTTTGAGTAGAAAAATTATTTTCCATAGATATGTTTCAGATTCATTTCAAGGAAATCTATAGAATAACAGGACACAAATGGTTACATACCTTGAGTAAATATCCATTTGTGAGGAACGGATGACGTACATAGATCAATCAAGGATTCTGTTTGCATTTAGATGCTCATCAATCACATCTCATTTCCTGTCTGGCCGTCTCTAGATACACGGGGCATTCCAGAATATACTAATCTGTACAATGCTCCATAATTCACTCTCCATTAGACATCCAAACAGCTATTCATAGTAATAAATGCATTAGAAATACCCACTATCATATATTGAGCTAGTAAGTAGCAAACTGATGATGAGAATAACATTATCTTTACTGTAATAATGCTTATTAAAATACCTAATTCAAAAAAACCTCTTAAATATCTATCTGTAGAAAATAATTAACAATACAAAATTCTATTAATATTGATAAATTTGTTATTAGCAAGGATTAAATACTTTAAATATTTTCATATATGTCTCATTTTGCATTAATCAGTGAAAATAACACTGTTTTAATCGCAATATACGATAGATACATGTGTCAAAATTATTATTTTTTCACTCCATTGTATTCAAAGCTATATTAATCTTTTATTTCTAATATTACTACAACACATACAAAAAATAGTTATATAACATACATCATACAGTCATACAGTATATCAAAATTTATTTGGCTAGCAAAATATGTGATGTTTAACTCGGTTAATTTTTTTTCAATGAAACATATTTTTTTATATTGGTAATTGTCATAAAATGATAAATAATTACTTTATTTGGCTAGATTATGTGAATTTCATTAAGAAATCAATATTTAAACGAGAAAAAAAAAAGATAATATATGAAATTTGTCTAAACATTTTCCTAAATTATATTTTATTTATTTTTATTATACATCTCTTTGATCATAAATAAATTTGTTTTAGAATAAATTTTTATTAAACTTCATTTTTAAAACTATTTTTTGTACATGTAAAAAAATATCTTTCTGCAATCATCAGTTAAAATCTTTAAACTCTAAATATTCTATGGCATATTTAATAATAATTTAATGTAACTTAAGCATTTCAAAATATACATATCATGTCGCTAATCGAAAGTTAAAAATTACCCAACAAAATTTTAAACCTGATGAAAGTTGACAACTGCAACACTTTTCGCTGAATAATGCTCTTTTTTTAATGTACTAATCACTTAATACCGGAAGCCTCTCACTTAATTTTTCTTTCCAATAACCTGTCGGACATTTGCACTGGGGATCAACAGAAGACAAAGACCGAATAAAAACAAAAATAAAAGAAAAATATTTCGCATTATTCAATTTACTACAAGTCATCCAATAAACTTGGAGTTCGCGTAAAGCCTTTTCCATCTTGATCAACATTCTAAATCCTCTCTGAATATCCCCAGTTGGCTTTTGGTGTCCGAGGTGTTGACAGGCCGCAAGATCGATGGTGCAGTCACGGCACTGAAAACATCCAGTGGTTACTTTCAGTTCCCCTGTTTCCGGCAAAACTAATCCGAAATCCTTAAGCCGCCCTCGGAATGTTTACCACTTCTTCCCGTTCTCTTAAATCGTGGTCGTCCCCGGTCATTACTTACAGATGATGGAGTGCCGAGGATGGCTGAAGGTGAAGGATTGGTACCAGGGATTGTCCTTTGCTTGCTGGAGCAACTGGTTCCCCTTAATGGCGAATCTCTGGAGTGCCAGGACATCGAAAATTGGAATAGTCGCGGTTGTTTCTGAAGCTGGGAAAGTAATTAATTAAAACATCTTCTTTGGCTGTTAAAGATTTACTGAAGTACAAGGAATGAAAAAAAATGCAATATTATAAAAGTAATTAACGATTGCAAATTAAAATAATGATATTGCATTAACATTTTATGCTTTATGTTTTTCAATGTTAAGTTTACTTTGCACGTTGAAGTGAATATATTGCATGAGGTTACTTTTACAGCGTTTATATGTTTATAATAAATTTTATGAGCTTATATAGTTATCTTTTATAAGTTTAAGTGGTATAAGAGACATAAAAATGATTTATTTTATCATTGAATTGCACAAAAACAAGATTGTGTTCTAGATCAGTTATTTTTTAATAATATGAATGCATTTGTTTTATATTTATAATTGTGGTGATTCTTAGGACAGCAAAACGTATAAACATTTTTGTACACATCTTTATTTAAAATTTTTCGCAACACAGTGAGAGACAGATGGAAGTTCATTAATTAATGTCAGCATCCAACGATGGAAAAAAAATTTTTTTTTTTTTGGGTGGATTGTAATATTGTATTTTGGTGGATTGTAATATTTGATTTATATCAAGTATAAAATAAAATAAAATATCATATAATCATAAGTTGATTATAAATTCACGATGTATGTAATTTAACTGGGAAAAGTTGTTTTATCACGGTTCAAACTATTACATTCATATAAAAGCAGAAAATATTTTGTATCCAATCCCAGCAATGAGTCAAATGGTTTATTCTTCTTATGTATGTATCGTGCATTTTCTGCTTCTCATGAGAGTTAAAATTATAAATTGCTTTAAATATTTACAGATCTTTTGAATGGAAAATCTTTCTCCATAGATATGTTTCAGAGTCATTTCAAAGAAATCTAGCATTGCACAAATGGTCACATACCTTGAGTAAATATCCATTTGTGGCGAACGGATGACGTACATAGATCAATCAAGGATTCTGTTTGCATTTAGATGCTCATCTATCACATCTCATTTCCTGTCTGGCCGTCTCTAGATACACGGGGCATTCCAGAATAGACTAATCTGTACAATGCTCCATAATTCACTCTCCATTAGACATCCAAACAGCTATTCATAGTAATAAATGTATTTGAAATGCCTACTATATACATTTGAAATTCTGAATTGCTTTATTCAAGAGAGACACAATAACTTTCAAAAGATTTGAGTTTGTACTGTTCATTTAAAATGCCAAATATTTATTTAGTGATTTTTTTCATCAGGAAAGCTATATTTAGTTTAGTTTTAATCAAGGTGGTAAAAGAAATAAACTCCCCCCTTATTTATTTATTGTGAATTTTTTTTGTATCTTGTGTTGCAATACAATATGAATACACTTTTCCTCGAAAAAATAAAAGCTTGCATAATTGAGTTCAATGATTCTTAATCGAAGTTAAGAAAAAGAAGCAGTGCATGATATTAATTTTAATTTAATGCGACAGATTAAATTTAAAAACAAATAAATGATAATGTTTTCATAATTATTTGATGTTGTTCTGATATTACCAAAATTAAAAAAATTATGCACATATATATTAGATAGGCCTCTTATACTTATACTTTAACTTGATTCTTTTAAAACACATTCATTGAAACATTTCTTTAAATACATTATATTTCATTTTCTGTCCGGCCCTCTCTAGATAGATGAAGCATTCTAGTTTTGTACATACTTTAATGCATTTACTAATTAAGGTTTGATAGAATTTATTAACAAATTAGTAATTTAAATTTTTAAAAAATAATTTTTATGTAAAAAATGGAACAACCATAATAAGACAATAAACAGAAATTAAAATATTAAATTTAATCTGTAATATAATGTTCAAAATTATTATCTATTAAAATATAAAGATAAAACTCAAAGCTAGTAAGAATCAACCTGATAAATAATATTTTCTTTACTATAATATTATCTTTTCTTTTATTTACTGTACCTATTAAAATATATAATTCAAATAAACTATTGAATATCTATCTGTAAAAAAATGATTGTAAATACAGTATTCCATTAATATTAATAAATTTGTTATTAGCAAGGATTAAGTACTTTAATTGTTTTCAGATATGTTTAATTTTTTATTAAACAGAGAGAAAGTAATCCTGTTTTAATCTCCATATTCAATAGATACAAGTGCAAAAAATAATTTTTTCAGTCCATTGTATTCAAAGTTATTGTAATCTTTTATTTGTAATGTTAATAAAATATATGCAAAATAAAACAATTATATAACATATATCAAACAGTCATAATGTATATCAAAATTCATGTTACTAGTAAACGATATGATGTATAACTTGGTTAACAGTTTTTCAATGGAACACACATTAATATTTTTTTATTGTCTAGTATTACAAAATCATAAAAAATGGCAGTGTTTAGCTCGATTCATTTTAATTCTTATATGAATATTTAAATGAGAACCAAAAAAGAAAAAAAATATTAAATTTGTCTAAACATTTTGCTAAATTCCATTTTATTTATTTTTATTATATATCACTATGATCGTAATTAATTCTGTTTTATAATAAATTTTTATTAAACTTTATTTTTAAAACTAATTTTTTTGTATTTGTAAAAAAATAACTTTCTGCAATCAGCAGTTAAAATCTTTAAAATTTTAACGTACAATAAAATATTTAAGAATAATGTAACTTAAACATTTCAAAAGAAACCTAACAGATAGCTAATCGAAAGTTAAAAATTACCTAACAAAATTTTTAACCTGATGAAAGTTGACAACTGCAACACTATTCGCTGAATAATGCTCCTTTTTTAATGTACTAATCACTTCATCCCGGAAGCCTCTCACTTAATTTTTCTTTCCAATAACCTGTCGGACATTTGCACTGGGGATCAACAGAAGACAAAGACCGAATAAAAACAAAAATAAAAGAAAAAGATTTCGCATTATTCAATTTACTACAAGTTATCCAACAAACTTGGAGGTCGCAAAAAGCCTTTTCCATCTTGATCAACATTCTAAACCCTCTCTGCCTATCCTCAGTTGGCTTTTGGTGTCCGAGGTGTTGACAGGCCGCAAGATCGATGGTGCAGTCGCGGCACTGAAAACACCCAGTGGTTACTTTCAGTTCCCGTGTTTCCGGCAAAACTAATCCGAAATCCTTAAGCCGCCCTCGGAATGTTTACTACTTGTTCCCATTCTCTTAAATCTTGGTCGTCCCCGGTCATTACTTACAGATGATGGAGTGCGGAGGATGGCTGAAGGTGAAGGATTGGTACCAGGGATTGTCCTTTTCTTGCTGGAACAACTGGTTCCCCTTAATGGCGAATCTCTGGAGTGCCAGGACATCGAGGATTGGAATAGTCGCGGTTGTTTCTGAAGCTCGGAAAGTAATTAATTAAAACATCTTCTTTGAATGCTAAAGATTTACTAAATGGAAAAGAACGAAAAGAAATGCTTTTTTGATGAAAAATTTGTTATAAAAATAATTAACGATTGTAGATTAAGGGAATGATATTGCAATACCATTTTCTGATTTGTATTATTAAATATTAAGCTTACTTTACAAGTTGAAGTGAATATATTTTATGTCGAAGTGTTTAAATTATATTTTATAAATTTGCATAGTTATCTTTTATATGTTTACGTGATATAAGAGAAATAAAAAGGATTTATTTTATCATTGAATTTCTCAATAACACTTGTTTTTGCTGAGCTATTTTGTTTAAATAATATGAATGCGTTTGTGTCCTATCTCCGATGATGGTGATTCTTATGACCACAGAACATATAAACATGTACACATCCTTATTTAAAACCTTACTATCCTTATATAAAACAGAATGATAGACATTTGGAAGCTCATCAACACCGAACTTTTGTAAAAAAAATTCAGAAAAAAAAATGAAAAAAAAAGGGCGTGGATTGGAAGGTGCGTAGAATTTATTCGTGTTTAAAAGTACGAATTTCTTTTGTTTTAATAAAGATATGCACACACATTGGCCACTGTCCACATAACGGCTTTTTGGTATTATGTGGTCCATTGATTTTAGTGCAGACTGTATTATCCCATGACTATTTTACCTTAAAAGTATACATAATAATTTTCTTATGGTTTTTAGATTTTCAGTAAAGTTATTTCATTGGAAAATTTGGCCTTTGGTACCACAGGCTTTAGATTCGAATCCTGGAGGTGGCATGGATGTTTATCAGTGGTTCGGTATCCCATTAAATTGTAGGTCCCGGTTTAATTAGCCTAAAGTGTGCACAGAATGACCGTAGAGTTACAAACCAAATAGAAACGTTTCAATTTACTTAAAAATTTGAAAAAATATTTTATTCATTGTTGTGCATTTTATTAAGAAAATCACACTCTTTGTTAGTCAATATGTAATAATTTTCCTAGTAGATTTTAAGTAATTAATAAATTTATCTTACTGGTTCTATAAAGTTGCATTTTAATATTATTAATTTGTTTTAGTTCTGTAAATTTCGTGTATATGAATAACTTCAACCTCAATCTTTGTATCAGACTTTGTATTTTATTTTACTTTATGATGTTAATAAAGTGAATATGTCAACGTTTTGCTGTGATATCTAAGAACAAAATGGTATAAAAATAATTATTTGTATTTAAACAACGTCATTTACGTTTATTAATTTAATATCAAAACTTTACTCCGATAACTAACCCTAACCCTAACCAAATTAATTTAAAACCCTTGACAATATGATTTGCTAATAATTTTCCATCATTTTACATGTCATCCATTTAAGGTATATCATTTTCATTTTCTGATGAATATCTTGATCCCTATTTTATAAGACATATATGCTTTAAAGAATATGAATTCATTTAAGATTTTTAATCATGTTTTCTTAAGATATTTCTCAGTTTCATAATTTCCAAAAAAAAAATATTTTAATCATTATTTTAGGCTTCTATTCAGCTTCTATTAAAGTCATATTCACTGTCGATTCGGACTACATAATTACAGGACAATATTATTTTTAAAACGTATATTTTTAAATATTTTTTTATAGTAAATGAATAAATTTTCAGATTTTCACAAAATGTATCTAATAGAAAAATTTCAATTTCTTTCTTTTAAATCCAGTTAAATAAAAATATAAAGATTTGAAATTTTTTTTTTTATTTAATGCTACAATTTAAACGTAAAGTAATTTTATAAGAATGTCCCGTAGTATTTCAACAATGTAAATTTTTAATAGAATATATACGAACTCCACAATAGTTAATCACGTTTTGAAATTGCTTAAGCAATTTTAAGGATGACATTTTACATTACATTTTTTTTCTAATTTCTGTAATACAAAATTTAAATATAAAGCAACTATATAAGAATGATGTCCCATGAAATTTCAAAAATGCGATTTTTCAATAAAATATATTTAAATTTAAATAGGAAATAGTGTTATTTTATATGATGAAATAAAATTATCTTTTAAAATGGAAAATAGATAATTTACATTTACAGATCTCGTTTATATAAAAATATTAAGGAAAAACCATGTATTTAATATGAATATATCATTAACACTGCCATTAAAATAATGCTTTTCTCAGTATTTGGAAGCAATTTAAATGTTTAACAAAATACTACTCAGTTAATAGCCTTCTATATATCAATAACGTGTAAGTATTTTTATTTTAGAAATTCAGTACCGAGTAACTATGAATAAGAAAATTTAAAGTGATAAATTCACTTATTTGTATTTTAAATAGAAACAAAACAATTTTCAAAACTGCCCAAAAGAAAACTCATGATAAACCCAATTTGTCAAAAGGAGATATAGTTAACTCCCAGTGTTATAAGCAAGGTTATGTACATGTAGTTTAAATAAAAAAAAAAAAAAAAAACACACGTGTAACATTTCTCAATT
This sequence comes from Caerostris darwini, assembly GCA_021605075.1. Classification (NCBI taxonomy): domain Eukaryota; kingdom Metazoa; phylum Arthropoda; class Arachnida; order Araneae; family Araneidae; genus Caerostris; species Caerostris darwini. The sequence continues at coordinate 111,546 of BPLQ01012754.1, forward strand.
TGTCGCTAGACGATGAAGAACTTATGGCATGAAAAAAAAGTGTCAAAGAAAAAAAAATGAAGATGATAAACATAAACATGCACATTCCGGGGACTAATCCCACATAAATTTACGATCCAAAAACTCCAGTGCCTGCTTTCTCATTTACTTCGCCGAATTACTTTCATCATTGACGCCGCAAACTTTGTTTTCCTTTTTCTTTCACCTCCCTCTCGCCTAGCTTTTCAGGAGGAAGGGAAAAAAATCCTCACAGAAAAAACCTAAAAGATGAAAATTGTTCAGAAAAGTCGAAAGCTCGGTGCTTTGCATGTTTACCCCACAACTCCTTAACATCTTTTTTTCTTGTTTTTACGAGGGAAAATGTCGGTAATTTTCTTTTTCCTGTCAAACCTATCGAAGGATAGATAGCTGCGAAAGAAGAACATCTTTCACAGAAATATGAAGGGCGTGTGCAAAACAGGTGCGAGAAAAATGTTTTTTCCTTTCCAAGGCAGCAGATACGTTAGATGTAGAAAAAGAGAGAGAGAGAGAGTAATGCAGGAAGATGGAAAGACGTACAGTTTTGAATATTTCTTTCCCTTGCATAATAAACGAATATAAGCTGATCTTTCCAAATGGCCTTGATATCCTTCTATCGAACCCTATTCTGATATGTCTATGTATATTTGAATTTTTTTACAATAAAAAAAGAACGCGGATTGGAAGTCGCGGGGAATGTATTCGTGTTTAAAAGTACATTAAAAGTACTTCAATTAAAATTTATGTACATTAAAAGTACATGAAAAGCACATAAAAGTACATTTTATTGTTTCTTTTCCTCTAATACATAGGTGCACAGATATTGGTCACGGACCGCATAATGTCTTATTGCCTTATGTGGGCCATTGTTACCTATTGTTATGGATCTCATCATCACATGATCATTTTACTTTAAAAAATATATTTTTAAATATATTTAAATAATAAATAAATAAATGAATAATTTCTTTTGAAGATTTTAACTAAAGGTTTCTAATAGGAAATTGTTAGTTTATTTAGTTCAAGTTCAATTAAATATAATTGTAAACATTTAAAAATTTGGAAAAATATTTTATTCACTTTTATGCATTTTATTAATAAAATCATACTCTTTGTTAATCATGATTTATAAATCATGTTTTCTGAAGATATTATACTTTCTAAGATATGGGTTTTTTTTCAGTTTTCATAATTTAAAAAAGTATTTTAATAATAATTTAAAACTTATTCATTAAGCTTCTATTAACGTAATATTCACTGTCGGTTCCAAATTTTCTTCGGTTTTTTTTATTTAAGGCATGACATTAAAATTTCAATGGCTTTTAATTTCAATGGATTAAATATCAATAGTTTCAGAAATGTTTCGTATAAAAATTATTCCTCATATTCAATAATATTGTTTACAAACTACTTCTTTAATGTTCATGGTGGTGAATTCATATAAAATAAAAACTACTTATCTCTCTATTTTTTTTAAATGACATATGTGATTAACATAAATACGCATACGTATCTATGCATTTTTAAATAAAAATTACTTATCTATATATTTTTAAATAACAATATATATATACAGTTTTTAAATAAAAACTGCTTACCTATATATTTTTAAATATAAACTAAGTATTATTTTATTATTACTCACCAACAACTTCTGGATTAATCGTAAAATGGAGTTCGACATATTTATATTTATTGCAAAATTGAATGAAAATTGAAACTATTCTCACTAATGCTTTTTTTTTTTTATTTTTAGCGATATTCTTTTATCGAAATGTAAAATATTCAGTATAAGAAATTTCAATCACAAATGCTAATATAAACTTTTAACACAAACAACTGAAAAAGGTTTTTAAGCATACTGATTTTCTTGTTCTTTATGGTGAACACTCCCATTTTTAAAATAATAGAGAAAAAAAGGTGACAAATACATATTTTTTATGATCCTAAACGAGAAACATTAATTATTTTCCAAAAAAATTATTCGAACAAATCGTTAAAAAACATTTTTATACTCAAAAATAAATTTAACAACTATGCAAATGTTCATTTCTCTACTGAAACAGTATGATCATTTACTGAACAATTCTCTTCCTGTGATATGCCGTATATATCATTAAGTAAGAAAATATTTTAAGAATCAATGTTTACTTATTTATTTTGCCATCAAAAGGAATGTAATTTAATTATGAAATAATATACCAATGGATTTAGCTAATTTTTTTTTCATACAATAATTTACTGTGCCTGCTCAATTATAAACAAAAGGATATTTCCTCTCTATGCACAAAGGCAAATAAATCAACTTGTTCTAATCCATTGAGAAAGATATCTTGTTAAAATAAACAAAGTATGAATACAATTGGGGATAGATATAAGAATAATTTTGTTTGTTATGCTTTACGTTTGAAATAACATTTTAAATACATATTTACAAAAAAAATATATATTAATAGTAAATATTGTTCATTTATGCTTACTTTATATATGTCTGTTTTAATATTTTAATTACTATTATGCATGTTAGTGATCTATATTTTCTAGAATCTAATGTAGTGGCGATCGAACTTTTATACTTTACATGAGACATTTAGGTTATCATAGAAAGAACCCTAGAAATATAGACTTAATATTTTATGATGCTCCTAAATTATATAATTATTTACTTTTTGCAGAGGGTATTTACTTTTTCAAATGAAGTTCATGAAGGCAATTTTTTATACAATTGTAATTTTCAATAATAATAAAATCGAACATTTTTTCATCGAAATCGGACGATATTTTGATTACATAAATTGCAATTACAGAAGCAGTATAAAAGTGTTAAGTGGGATTTATGATTATCTCTTAAATAAACAAATAAGCTTTCTTAATTATTTATAAATAATTTTAAAAATTAAATTTTATAGATTTTAGTAATGATTATAATAACTAATGTTTACCTATTGTTTAACCTACTATGCATTATGTAGTTGTTATATCTTATTAATCGTTATATTTTATTTAAAATTTCTGCATATAAAATACTACAATATTTCATAAAAGTGACTTTAATTTTTAAACACTAATCACTATATTTAGTAGTTTATAAATATATATTAAATATTTATTATAGTTATTAATTTAAACTAATAGAACATAATTTGTTATTTAATATAAATTGTTTAATAATCCAATAAAATCAATATCTCAGTTATAAAATGAGAGGTTCATGATATAAAAATGTACTTATATTGATTCAACTAAACTAAGAATTACAGGTTGTTTAAAAATTTAAACGTAATTTAGACGAAAATAATTAAGAGGAGGCAATATTTATAATAGTCGTTTTCCAAAATATATGCCTCGAGAATTCTAATAAAGAAAAATCAATGGCAAAACAATGTTTATGGGATAGAATGATGTTATTGTAAATTCTTAAAAGAAGACTTTCTGATAAACTGCATTAATTTTATTTTTTAACACTTTCATGATTATAATCTTTCTTTAATTTAAAATTTAAAATTTAAAATATGTTATTAATTGAGACTAATGTTAAAGATAAATCTATTAAGTGTTAAATTAGGTAAAAAATTAAAACAAATTTTTAAGAATAATGCATTAAATTTTAACGCCTTTAAAATCCTAATATTTCAAAATATACATTTATTTTTATTCTGGTAAAAATATTGCTTCACTAAGTCATTTGTTTCTTATTTGTGAAATTAAAAGTATCGAAGCCTTCATAACAATAAAATGAAATGGCACTATCTTAATAAGAATTGTTAAGTGATGAAATGACACCTATATTGAATCAGTTTATAATTTTATCAATTATTTAGTAAAAAATTTTTTTTTTTTTTCACAATTACCAAAATGAAACTGATTTAATGCTTTATTTTTAAATGGTTCGAAGTACACATTAATTTAAACAAAATACAAATTAACGATTGAACATATTTACACAATATAATTAATATAACAACTTATTGACGAATTCTTCAAATAAATTACATAGGCATACATGCACTATTAAATTTGATGTACATCTGATAATAATGATGCTTAGTTTAATGAATATTTACAAACAAGTGAATAAAATAAAATAAAATTATTTCAATAAAATGAGACAAAAATAACATTTAAAAAATTATCACAGAAATCATTACCATCTATATTTATACATATACAAGCGATTATATACCAAGTTAAAAATTAGTGAAAATTCAAGTAACAAGTTTCATGCTAAAGTGCTAGCGGTATTGCTTTCGATTGTTTATTCAATACTACATTAAAATATATGGGATAATGTCCATACAGGTAGAGGGACTATTATCTTAATTATAATGCATATTTTATTTTTTCATTAGAATGAAATAATGTTTAATTAAGTTAATTTTAAAGTAAAAATAAAATGCATATTTAAAGCGTTGTTGTTTTCTATAACAGAAGAAAATGTCTCCAAAAGCCTTTTTTTTTTTTTTTTTTTTTTTGTTACTTATTTTTAAATTCTGCTAAGAAATTAATGTATATATATATATTACAAATAAGATTCACATGTTACAAAAAGGCATATTATCTTAATATAAACTATATTTATATACACTATATCTTAATTATAATGTAAACATAATAATAACATAACTTAATAAACATATATTTATTTATTTATTTAAAGCTTTGTTTACTATAATAAAAGAAAATGTCTCTAAAGATTTATTTTTTTTAGTTTTCCAGTCAGGTAGAAAATTTTAAAAATTATATTACAAACTAGATTCACATATTACACAATGAAATCCCTATGAATTTCAATCATATTTGGAATGAATTTCAATAAGCTTTTGATTCAAATTGTTTAACTGTTCAGGTTAAACAAATGAATCTTGAATTGAAAGTGCTACGTTTACTATTTTAGGCATTCAATAGATGAAATATAGTTTCTTGATCAATTTTGTAGTTTCATGCTGTACATTGTTTTCTTTTTCTTGCATTCTTCAATAGTATCAACTAAAATATGTAAAGTTACATCATTTTTAACGTTTTCTTAAGAGCTGTTTTGCATTTTCGAAAATAAATACATAATACTTTACATTTTTTTTTATTGTTTACATAATTGAAACTTATATTTATCTTAACCATAAGTAATCTTTCATGTAGATTCCACGAAATTCACAGGAAAACAATATTATTTTATACATCATAAAACTATAAAATAAATAAAAACTATGAAACTGATTATTATCAAAAGCATATTTCACAAACTTAAATGTCCAAAATATGAGGAAGTTTATTATTTGATCGCAGACCATCCAATAGCAGGCAGTAGGTAAGCACAGTTCCCACCATTGCTAGAATGAAACTTCTTTTAATCGGCGCTATTTTCCAAACACTGAGATGTAATTTTTATCAACAATGGACAAAAATCTTGCTTGAAAACTTGTTATGTCCTTTTTAGTAGCAAGAACTTCCTGCGCCTTTAGCCATAAATCTTCAGCTGCTTCGTACACAAAGGTTTCCAGACAAAGCTAAACTAAAATATGACACAAAACTTGTAACAAATAGGCACCATACGGCCACATTCTGAAGTATATCAAAGTTTTCATCGGGATGTATCAATGCTGCTATAACGAAATAGATGACACATGCATTGTAGAGAGTCGAGAAGAAGACAAAGGAAGATAGTTCTGTATCCATGTCGGAGACAAATTTTCTGATGGAAATATAGTTTTTAAAAACATGATTATACTCAGAATCGGGAACTTCAGTTAAGGAATTCGCAAAACTTTTAATCAAAAGCCTCATTTGATAACACAAAGTTGTGTAGTGTACTGCAAAAGTATTCATTGTTAGCATTAATAGTGTCTGGCATGTAACTGTAAATAACACTAAAAATACAAGAATTGAATCCGAGGCATTGTAATGAAATAGCATAATTTTCATTGAGGTCTTGTACAGTACACTAATAGCTACATCCTGCAACAGGAACATGAATAAAGTGGTCAGAAAAAAACACAAATAAATAATATTCTTTCTATTTTCATTTGAAGGTAAATTTAATTGTTCAGTGAAGTCCGTCAAATCAGATAAAATTTTTTGTAGCTTATCCATTTTTAAACTTAAAATCCATCTTTGTATGAGTGCGGTTAAAATCATGACTGCGTTAGCTCTGCATATCGCATATTCATGCATATAAATAAGGAAAGAAATATTACTCATAACACTGTATGCTGTGACGCAAACATCAAAAGTAAGTAATAAACATCTTTTGCAATGGATTATTGAATTACTGTTTTGTTCGGGCTTACACTCCATTAAGAGAATCAGATTAAACATAATAAAAATACGTTGATAAAAGGTCTCAAACTCCTGCTTACGCTTCATTGCAGTTGTATGACTGTCGCATCCGTTACTTGGCATTATCAAATTCTGTTGAGTGCCGGTACCAATTTCAGTATCTTTCAGCATGGCCGATGAATATTATTAGTTGCTTAAATACAAAATAATAAATAATTTGAACGACTTAGGTAATTTTTCATGCCACGATCTACATTCTCTGAGGGGTGCTCTTTGATTGGCTAAAATAACTCTTGGTGATGTCAGGACATGTGACCCTTTATACGTATGTTTGCATTGCAAGTGATGAATATTAAACATATCCACAGCAAAGCAGTTTCATTACTCTTAATTGATCTCGTTCCTATTCTATTAAAAATGTAATCAACAAAGCACACAAAACTTAATTTAGTGGCATAAAAGAATCGATATCATGTCAAACATTGTTGGCAGATTGGCAAAATATTAATAGAACTCCATTTTTTTTTCTTTTCAAAGAAGCTTTTGCCTTTACATATTCAAGTGCGCTTTTAAAATGTTTTTTAGTTTTTATAACAAATTTGTTTCTATTATAATCTTAAGTTCAGTAGAAATGTTTTCATGTATCAATAGTTTTAATCGAAAAAAAAAAAAAAATCTGAAAAATTAATTCACATTTCAGGGGTTAATTCTGTATAAATTTGATCTGCAAATAATTCAAAGACTTCAGAATAATGGTTTTATTCAAATTAGTCTAAATAAAATAACTTCAATAACAATATAAAGAATATTAAAATAACTTTATTAATTTTAATTTAATGTATTTTTTTAATTTTAAATTTATTTTGTATTTTGACATTTTTATATTGTATATTCTATTCTATATTGTATATATTATATATTCTATTATATTGTATATTATATTCTATATTGTACCATTATTCTATATTGTTCTATATAGTGCGCTTTTAAATTGTTTTGTTATTTTTAATTTGTCATAAAACACTCTCGTATAATAAAACATTTTTTTTTTTTAATTTTCATGAAAATTAAACACAATGAATTTTAAAAAATATATATTACTTTTTAAAGGAATTGTTTGATTTAATAGGCAACTAAGTGAGATTAGGACTTTTTGAGTTATGTACATGATATGGCTGATAATGGGCTTTCTTTGTTTTCTTTCCACTGGTTGTTTAAGAATAGTTTAAGTGTGCTTACTTGTATAAATAAATAAAGGCGTTTAGTTTTGTAATGGGTAAAACAAGTGATTTAATCCACCTAGCAATCGTAAAAAGGAAAGCATTGGTTAAACCATAATATTTTCAAATGAAATTCTTAAATCAAAATTTGAAAGAAATTTCAAAATAGAACTCGGAATCATTTGTTAGCCGTACCATGAAAAAAATTAATTATGGGATTTGCTTCCTAACAAAAGGCGAAATGCTGACAAAACCTTATATTTACGCCATGATCAGATTATTGTCCAAAGAAAATATACATTGAATATTTTCTTTCCACAGTAGAGCAATCAAATCTGCCAAAATATTATTATATTTTAATTTTTTTGCGAAAGGATACTTAGTATATATTTTATTGGCAAAGGAATCCTAGGACTAAAATATTTAAGGAATCATTTATTTAAGATCAAGTTGTGTCTAATATGCTAACTCTTTAAAAGTATTCCTCAAAAAATATATTCGCATGTTATTAAATATAAAGAAATAAGAGTAACTGTTTCTGGCAAGAAGTTGAAATTTGTTAATTTGCTTAATATTTTTCCTCAGGTTGCCTCAATGTTATTTATTTCGACATCTATGACTCAGTGACATGGAACATTCTCATCCTAGAAAATTCCATTGCTGTTGCGGTACATGGAGTCTAATTATGCCTGTAAATAACTTCCAAGAAGCTGAACATATCAATTTCCAATCAATGATTGGTTACGTTTGATCAGAGGACCCAGTTCATGTCGTTAAAACAGCCAATACCTTTTTGGTGCCACTGCTAGTTCCCGTTTGATCGATGGAAAAAATACATTAAATTTTTATTCCATGTAAAAAACAAAAAATTATTTGGCTGTATGTGTTTTAAATTTGATTTTAATAATATAATTGCATTAAACAGAATAATTGTTGTGATAACAGTGATAAATTGAACATATTCTTGTTTAATGAAATACATTCAGTTTGACACTGTTATTAAATAAAATACTCTACAACATTTAATGATTTCAATACTACATCATTTAGAATAATTAAAATAGTCACTTAACAAGAAAAACAAACTGAATATCATTTGTATTATTTGGTAAGTAAAACTCCTATTATGGACAATTGTTATCCTTTTACATTAAGCATCAAACTTTTCAATTGAAGATTTCCTATTTTTTTGTTAAATTTCCCTCCATATTATTTAACACACATATTAATTCTTGTAAAAAATAAAATTCAGGTTTTAATCTCACGCTTGAAGAAATTTCAAGTATAGTATTTCGTGTGTGTTCTAGAGGGTTAAGAAATAATACATTCTTGATTTTCTGAAGTCTGGATTATGTAAGTATAAAGCAAGAAGAAAAAAATAGTCCCTTTTTTGAAGAGAACGTCATAAAAACTTTCCTGTTTATGAGGCAAGAAATACCTTAAATTTTGTATGAAATGACTATTTTGCAAAAGAAAAATTTCTTAATTGTGAAAATTATTAGAAAACTTTGCTTTTTTTTTATCTTTGAAATAATTTATGCTGCCTTTCATTTTGCATAAAGCTTTTCTAATCTATTCATAGCAAGTCAAAAATTGCTTAGAAAAGAATTTCCTTGGTTTTCTGTGATTTTCTTTTAAATTAAAAAATTAATAAGTAAAATTTAAAAAAAAATATTTGGAAGTCCAAAATTTATTTATTTTATTTCTAAAAAAAAAAAATAAACTAATTTTTTACACGTTATATAAATCAATTTATTAAGACTTAAAATTAAATAACTTAGAATTTTTATGATGGCAGAATATTCAAGAAATTAATATTTGATTTGATTTTTATTAAATCGAAAAATGAGAATAAAATCAGAATATTTTGAAAATTAATTACGCACTATTTAGTGATATATGTTGTCGTTAGATATCAATTATTTGACAAAATCAATAAGAATATCAATGTAGATATATATCTTACAAAATATTTATTATTCGGAAAAATATATACTAATAAAAAAAAACTTGAGTTAGTTTATTGTAACAAAAACCTCAAAAATGAATGTTATTTTCCATGCTTCTATTGGGAAAAATTATTTTCATCAAAGCAGTACACAAACAATTGTATTTTCAAATATTTAAGAATTCATCATAATAAAAAATTGAACTGAATTAATGTTTTAATTACAATCTATCGTTTCTTTTAAATATTGTTTATGTGTTTCACATTCTTCAAAATTGATGAATAAAAAATAAATTTTGGCAGAAAGTTTTATTTATCAATTTTATTTTACAAACAACTTAACTTATAAAGTTGTTAAACTGATATTATCTATTGACAAAAAAACCTGAGACACAACGCTTCTTTAACCAACAAAAAATTGAAAATTCTGATTTAGATTTGTAGCCGCTGGGAAAGCTTCTTCCATAAATAACATTTAAACTGTTTTCGTACTTTTATTATAGGAATATTATTCGTTCAATTATTATAGGAATATTATTCGTTCTATTATTATAGAAATATTATTCGTACCATCGTAATAGGAATATTATTCGTACTATTATTATAGGAATATTATTCGCACTATTATTATAGGATATACTACAAGATTACAACTATTATTGTTGACAGTTGCGGCTGCCGGTTTATTTTATGTAATTGTCTCGCACCCACCATACATTATATATACCGATAAATAGGATTCTGCAATTAGCTTTTCTTCTTGGCGTAAGAAAATTAAGTGCTGGTAAATATACAGCGTTTGCTGCTGGACTCTGTATGTCTCCATTAAATTTAAAAACAAGTAATAAAAACTCTTTGCTTTATTTCACTTAGAATTTTTGTTGATATAAGTTTTTATTGTTTTTTTTCCCTAAGTGAATAGGTGTAAAAAATTATTCCAAGCTTCAAAAAAATTTTTACAATGAAGGAAATGATAAAATTAATTTGGGGCATTTCTCTCAGGAATGTTAATAAAAAAATCTTTCTTGCAAATGGACTTTGGTTCGAATTTATTTATTTTTGTACAAATGCAATTTTTTTCTTTCTCGCGATAACGTTAACAATTTGTACCTTTCGTAGATTTAACTAAGATAAAATATCCGAAGTAAAGAAAAAACGAAAATAATGGTAGAGAACAAAAAAGTTGAGTCGAGTCAGCATTTAACCAAGATTTTGTAATGAATTTAGCAGTCATTGTCTGATCTTCTTTAGTGAAGGAGTGCTCTACTTTTTTACAGTTAATGATTAAGGTGTTTTACGTAGAATATATTTGTATAAGTAAACGTACTCCCTGCCCCGTCGAAAAATAGAAAAATAAAATAGCATTTTTATTTACATTCAACATCACTAAAAGCAAAATTTCGTTATTTTAATTTTAATTTTCATACATTATTTTTTTTTTATCTTTTAACAATATGAGAACACAATATGAGAACATTAAAATTGCGATACTTTTCTTAGCTAAACTTTTATTGATTTACTTCAGATTCAACCATCTTGAAAACAGTTTTTTAACTTACCAAAGATATTATAACATAAAATATGTTTTGAGTAGGTTTATTAGAAGATAAGTACTTTATTTGTTTTCATTTAAAAAATACGGGCATTAAATAAATTTTTCAGAAAAATATAATTACTTTTTTTGTACACAACATTTATTGCCTTATTTTATCATGCACATTATATTAATTTTTTTCTATTTTATAATAAATAAATTATATATATAGTATACACACACACACACATATATATATATATATGTGTGTGAATATATATCCATTTACGGCGAACGGATGCCATACATAGATCAATCAATGATTCTGTTTGCATTTAGATGCTCATCTATCACATCTCATTTCCTGTCTGGCCGTCTCTAGATACACGGGGCATTCTAGAATAGACTAATCTGTACAATGCTCCATAATTCACTCTCCATTAGACATCCAAACAGCTATTCATAGTAATAAATGTATTAGTTATACCTTCTATCATGTATTTGAAATTCTGAGTTGCTTTATTCAAGAGAAACACAATAACTTTGCAAAACCTAAAAGTCCAGTAGTTTCTACTTTTAATTTAAAACATCAAATATTGAAAAATAAATTATCAGAAAAACAATATTTAGTTTAGGATTAATCAGGGTTTTAAAGAAATAGTCTTCCCCCATAAATATTAACTGTTTCCTTTTTCTGCATTTTGTTTTGTTCTAAAATAATGCAGCATGAATACACGATGAGAGAAAAAATATATGATGTACGAGAAAATATCTTTTTCAATGAAAAGCACATTATTATCTTTTATGTTTCGGCTACTGTTCCAAAAGGATAAATAAGTGCATTGTTTTGCTCGATTCTCTCATTTTCGTTATGTAAAAAAAAGAGAAAGAGAAAATCATGAAATTTGCCTAAAATCTTTCCAAAATTCTATTATATCTATTTTTATTATATTATCACTAAGATCACAATTAATTTTGTTATAAACTCATGTCCATAAATTAAGGATAATGAAGTTCAGGCAAAGAAAGAGACAGAAGCAAAACAAATTTGACTTATTTGTAAAGTCTATTTATTAAACAAAAGGTAAAGAGCAAAAAGGATGCTATATGTTTGAAATAATTAATAAAAATTGTGATTTTTACTCCCTGGAGCAAATTTCAAAAAAGAACCTATTTACAAAAAACAGTATAACATGGTTAGTATGATTTTGAATATGGAGTATGTCTCCCGGACGATGCAATACAGGCCTTACAATGGCTAGGCATGCTGAGTATCAAATTATCAATCTGATCTTGGGGAATATTACACCGCTCATCAAGCAATGCCCTCCGATGTTCTGGTTGACAGGTGGCAGAGGGTTGACGGGCTGCAATTCGTCGGCCAAGCATATCCCACACATGCTCTATTGGATTCAATTCCGATGAGTATGCTGGCCAATCCATACGGGTGATATCCTCCAATTGAAGGCATTCGTCTACAATGTTTGCACGGTGAGGACGGGCGTTGTCATCCATAAACAGAAATTCAGCACCCATGGCGCCCCGAAACAAACGTACATGTTGTTCCAGAATGACATCCCGATAGATGTGGCCTGTCATCGTTACACTCTGAACATGCAGGTCAGTTCCGGAAGCAAGAATAATTCCTCCCCAAACGAGCCATCCTGCACCACCTTAACGGTGTCGTTCAATGGTGTTCTCTTGGTGGTAACGGGTACCTGGCGCTCTCCATATGAAAGTCCGGCGAGAATCAGACTCCAAACTAAACCTGGACTCGTCGAAAAACATCACACAAGACCACTGTTGCGGTGTCCACAAAGCATGCTCTCTACTCCAGGTTAATCGCAGGCGACAGTGAGTTGCGGTAAGGGGAACACATCTGACAGCCCTACGAGTATATAGACCAATGTGCCCCAAGCGTCTGAACACGGTATGCCTTGAAACTGTCGTACCGGTAGCTGAAGAGAGATGACGAGACAATTCTGATGCTGTGCTCGGTCTGTTTCTTTTGGCAGTAACTGCTAAATACCGGTCCTCATTCGGCGTTGTAACTCGGGGGCGACCTGTGCTGTAACATCTATTCACATTACCATCATCTTGGAATCGTTGCCAAAGCCTGTAGATGACACTCTGGGCGATTCCAAGTTCTTCGGATACTTCCAGCTGGGTACGTCCACATTCCAGTCGTCCGATAATTCTACAACGTAAAAAATCACCCAAATGCTTCCTTTGTGCCATAACTATGCGGTTATTGCACTAAAAGACTTTTAAAGCGCTTGTGAACAATTTTACTTCTTTGTCACCATTCCTTATATACCCCTCTCTTACACTCTCGTCATTGGGACGTACAATCCGCGCCATCTAGTGGTTTCCTGTAATTTGCATATTCTTCTTCAAGATGTGTGTAATAATTCTACACGTGAAATTTTTAGTTTAGAGTTCAATTTCTGTGTGATTCTGAATTATCCTTAATTTATGGACATGAGTGTATAATAATTTTTCGTCAAACTTACTTAATTTTTAAAACAATTTTTTTTTATTTAAAAATTAACCTTCTGCAATCAGCAGATAAAATCTTTTACTTCTAAACTTAAAGTGAAATATTTAATAATAATATAATTTAAATCATTCCAAAAGACACTTAGCAGATAGCTAATCGAAATTTAAAATTACCTAAAAAATTTACTAACAAAATTTGTAATCTGATGAAAGTTGACAACTGCAACACTTTTCACTAAATAATCCTCTTTTCTTTTAATGTACTAATCACTTAATCCCGGAAGCTCTCACTTAATTTTTCTTTCCAATAACCTGTCTGACATTAACACTGGGGATCAACAGAAGTCAAAGACCAAGCAACAACAAAAATAAAAAGGGAAAGATTTCGCATTATTCAATTTATTACAAGTCCTCCAATAAACTTGGAGGTCGCGAAAAGCCTTTTCCATCTTGATCAAGATTCTAAACCCTCTCTGCCTATCCTCAGTCGGCTTTTGGTGTCCGAGGTGCTGACAGGTCGCAAGATCGATGGTGCGGAACTGAAAACACCCAGTGGTTACTTTCGGTTCCCGTGTTTCCGGCAAAACTAATCCAAAATCCTTAAGCCGCCCTCGGAATGTTTACTACTTGTTCCCATTCTTGTAAATCTTGGTCGTCCCCGGTCATTACTTACAGATGATGGAGTGCGGAGGATGGCTGAAGGTGAAGGATTGGTACCCGGGATTGTCCTTTTCTTGTTGGAGCAACTGGTTCTCCTTAATGGCGAATCTCTGGAGTGTCAGGACATCGAGGATTGGAACATCTTCTTTGCCTGCTGAAGATTTACTGAAGTACAAAAATTGAAAAGAATGGAATGTTATAAAAATAATTAAAGATTGCAAATTACAAGAATTATAGCATACTACCATTTTGTGCTTTATGTTTTTAATTGTTAAGTTTACTTCACAAGTTAAATATAATCTATTTTATGAGTTTAAATGAATATCGTTTATACGTTTATATCATCTTTTATAAGTTTAATTGATCTTATAAACATATGGATTTATTTTATCGTTGAATTTCACAAGAACACAAATGTTATGTTGCTCAGATATTTTACTTAAATAATATGAATACATTTGTGTCATATCTCTAATTATGGTGATCTTGTGGCATAGAACATACATGTACACATCCATATTTAAAAAAAATCCCAACAGAATGAGAGACATTTTGAAGTTCATAAATTAATTAAATAACTAAGAAGTTAATAAATTAACACATAATTGTTGTTAAAAAATTTTAATTGTATTTTTGATTGATATCAAGTATAAAGTAAAATTTTCTATTAAATAATCATAAATTAATTACAAATCCACTGCACTTGAAAGGTCATCTATCTCATCTCAAACGGCTATATGCATATAAAAGCAGAAAATATTTTGTATCCACATTTAAGCAATCACAGTCCAAGGATTTATGTTTCTTTTGTATGCATACTCAATTTTCTAGGCTGCTTTCATGATGTTTTTTTCCTATTCTCTCAGCTCTCTGTCTTTTGTGTATGTTACTTACAGAAGGCAGATTTCAGAGGACAGTTGAAAGCGAAGATCCATCGATTATCTTTTTCCTGCTAAAAAGCTAGTTCCCATTAATAAATAATTTTGTTTTATAATGATTTAAACTGGTATTTAAGCCTCAAAGGATCATTAAAAGTAAATAAAGTCAAAATTAAATTCATTAGTAATTATAATATATTTCAATAACAAAAACTTGTTCTTTTGTTACCATTCTGAATCATCATTTTGCTTCTAGTGAAGTTTGCCCATTTGTCTAAAAAATAATAATGAAATCATATTTTTCTGAAGTAATCAATATAATCAAGTAATTTTCATTTTTTATTATTTATCTGTTTTGTAGTCCAATTCTATCTTTTATCAAATGTATTTTTGAAACAAATCAAATGTATTTTGAAAATGTATTTTTGAAACAAATCAAATGTATTTTGAAAATGTATTTTTGTCGCTTCTAATTTTTTTTTTATATTAATAGCCCTGACACTCCAATAATAGAACAGGTAGGGAATAATTAATATTCTTCAAATACCTCTTAAAATGGTAAAATAAAATACTTCACAAGTCAAAAGTGTTAGATTTTTAAGTCTTATATTAAAATGAAGATTAAAACTCAGCAGAAACTTGGAAGAGGTTGCACAGTTATTAATAATGGATTTATTTGATTAAAACTTTAGCAGAGAAATGCAATAATTGTCAGTTAAATTACTTTTTCTTTCAAAATACAAAAACTATTCTCAAACTATTACTTGTTTAGAGTAAACACATTAAATTTTTGAGACAATATAAAAGTAAGAAGCAAAAAAAATAAAAAATAAAATTAAAAATAAACATTTCTTTTCTTTTCAATAAATGTCATGCACAGATTTAACAAAGCGCAGAAAAAATCAAAATATAAAAATGATTTATTTTCCAGGACTAACATAATGAAAGTATTACATTTACAAAATTAGTAACTTGAAAAATATTTCATTAATGATCAATACTTTAATGACTTTTCGAAAAGTTTAGAAGCAATGTCCAATACTTCCGTTATGTGATTACTTTGATATTGTTGTCATTGTAGTACAGATGGACAGGCAAAAATGATGGTTATTATGACGATAAACAAGTAAATGATATTAAATTTTAATGATTTCTAAGTTCAAACTGTAATGGCGATTGGTTCGTAAAAATCCATAATTTTTAAATTAAATAAAACCATTTATAAATGAAATAAGATAAAATTTGACTCTTAATGGAAATATAAAATCTTATATTGTTATATAAAATCTTATATATGTAAGAATACATGTTTCATAACTATTTTTATGCATGAAATGACCGGATGGATATTGTATTGGTCATCGTCGAACTACGGGAACTTGATTCAAAACCTGACGAGAATAAAAAGCCAAATAATAATGTGAATGCTGAGGGCAGACAAATCCGTAGACTGGAAAGTATTTCAAACGAACAAAAGCAGGAGGGGAGAAGCGTGTAAACAACGTGGATAATGTTTTGGACGAAATTCATTTCAAATTGCAATGACTTATTGCGAGAGAAATGTAGAAAACCATTTATGATGCATCCTGCTGAACTCTGAATCTGCATTTATACTAAATTACCTCATCTCAAAATGCCTGGAATTTGAAAACAATAGCTATTCCCATTCATTATATATTTTTATGTTGTTATTAACGTATTTCTTGAGAATATATCTAAATAGTATTTTTATCAATCATCAATGAATCATTCTATCATTCTCAGCAATGAAATATGCTATTGATCAAAGAAATTCCTGCGTTGAATTTAATTTCCTTGGATTCTATTTAATTTTATTTAACAAGCACCATTCCATTTATTAAAACGTTTAGTGGTATCAATTTAGAAAATCTTATTCTAAGCCAAACATTAATAAAAACACTATTCTAAGCAAAATAATCATTAAAAACATTATTCAAACAAACTGTTATATTGTCACATTGCCTCTTTCATTTTTCAAATACACGCTGGTGAGATTTCATTACATTCATAACAAATCTTGTTTTGCATGTCTTTATATTTCTCTAATCATCACCATAAACATTCAAGCCAATAACGAACATCTACATATCACAATTGCACAATATCGCCGAAAACCAGGTGCTTTGTATGTTCATCTAACTATATCTTTTTTTTTTTTTTTTTTTACCTTTAACAGGAGAAACCGTAATCATTTCTTTCTGCAGTCAGTACTATGTTGAATAGATAGATGCATAGAAAACTAAAATATACCAAAGAAGGGATAAAATTTGGTGTGAACAGGTGCAAGTAAAAGATGAACATTTCTTCCACCAGACGGCGCAAAATATGATAAGCGTGAAGAAAAAGAAGAGCCGAATAATATTGCCAAGAGAGAAGAAGTGCTGTTTTGAATATTCCTTCGCTTGCATAATGAAAGTGGATAAGTTGATCTTTCTCTCATGGCCTTGAAATCCCTCGTGCCTCTTTCGTTTATATATATATATATAGACATCAATTGCATTTTTTAAAACTTTTTAGAAGGCATAAGGGAGAATTCGAAGCCTGAGGCCATTTTTTTTCCATGGCTGCGGACTAGATTTTTGATTTGGATGGTGGTTGAAACAAAATTATGTATGTGTTGGTAGAGGGCGTATGATATAAAATAATGTTCCAATTGATATTCAAATGGTGTTGGGAACTTTTTTTATGGTTCTTTATAATCCCTAGGAATTCGGAGAAATATCGATATGCTTCTGAAGAAAAAAAAATTCCTTTAAGTAGGATGTGACCCCTGTTTTGTAGATTTATTTTGAAATATTTTCTCAGTTCATTACCATTGGGTGAAACTTAACATAGAACTGCCGTAAGAAATTTGTAACATGATTCAGCTTCGCATTTACAAATTTAAAAATCAAATGTTGCTTGCTACACCTGGGTTAACTTGCCCCTACAGTGACTGTGGATGTATAAGAGATTTAAGATTTTCGAAGTTTTGCCATGGGGAGCCTGTTACAATGAATGCAATCAGTAGGTTTATTTTACGTGAAAATGAAAGTTAATAAGATTGGATAAAGTGAAGTGAAGATTCATAAGAGTGGATAAAGTGAAGTGAAGATTCATAAGATTGATAAAGTGAAGTGAAGATTCATAATATTGCATAAAGTGAAGTAAGATTCATCAGATTGAATAAAGGGAAGTGAAGATTCATAAGATTCATACCATAAAGAAAGTGAAAGTCAGGGTTCATAAGATTTATACTATAAAGTGAAGATTCATAAGATTGGTATCTGGGAGATTGTGCCCACCTCTCCAATTCTTCAACATCGAAGGTAAAACTTTTTGACGGACTAATTTATCTTCATTATAGAAATAGAAGCTTTCAATTCAGGGAACACATATCACATTTTGAACCAATCTCATTGAATTCGGTAGCTCAATCCACTATTTACCAGGTTTATTCAGCTGAAAACCAAAAATAAATTGCATTTTTAAAATCGACCATTTAGAATTAAAATTGAATTATATTCTTTATTTTATATTTGAATTGATATCATTTAACTATATTGAAATATCTTAATGAAATATTGGTAACTGGTATATTCCTTGGAATCAGGCTGTTAACACATATTTTCATATGAATTTTGTAACGCTAAAATCATTCAGAAAATGCCAATTTGTTATTTTACATATATTTTTATCGTACAGTTATAAATTAACCGATGATTTATTAGCAACATAATTAATAAGTGCTTATATGTAATGAAGAAATAAAAGTTAATTTTTTATCTTTATAATGAATTTATCTTTTTAATGAAAATTTAAATAGATTTTAGATCGAAAAATCCATAGAAAATATAGTTAATTTATTGCGCCTTTTTTTCAAAAAATATAATTAAATCATTTTAATATAACCATATTAAAAAAAACATATTTAAATACCCACATATTCACACTGTTTTAATAAACCAATACTCACGTGAAAAATTACTAATAATTTAAATGAATGCTCTCCCAATTATGATTTTTAAAGTTTGTAATAATTAACGTCCCTATTTAATAAATGTATCTCTTAATTATGTCGAAGGCAAAACGTAACGCTTTAATTTGACCCAGAAAGTAAAAATATGCTTTTAAATATTCTATATATATAATTAAATATTTGAAATAAAAAATGTATAATACCTTGTAACTAAGTTAATATACTTTCGATGCGCTTTCATTAGCATATACTTCTAATTAGAAACGTTTTAAAAATTTAATGGTTTTATTCGAATTCATTACATTAAGCTTGTACAAATATGGAGATATCGTTAAATAGATAATCCCACAGTTAGAAACTGATTTAAATTAGTCATTTGGTTGAAGTTGGAGGTTTTCCTATCATCTTTGACAAAGCATAAAAGTTGAATTATAAAACTGGGATTTAACTATTTTGTTTGGAAAGAAATGAAATTAATTTAATATTGTTCAGTAACTTTTAATTAAGAAGCCAGAAAAAAATGCATTCTTTGTAAATTAACTCCCTTGCCAATTCCACATTTTTATTCAATATTCTATGAATATATCTTTCTATAAATATTTTTCATTTACAAATTGATGTTAACGCAACATATATTATTCATGAGGTTATTGTTATTTGCAACAAACAAAAAGCAACATAAAAATAAATATTAATAAATAATTAATTAATAAATAAAATAAACATTATTAAAATATTAATTAATATACTTATTAATAAATAATATAATGATGATTGATCAACTTCTATATTCATCAATAACCATGGGAAAATGTTCTTAGAAATTAATAACTAATAAAGGAATTCGATTTCTAATTATTTTTAATATTATCTATTTCAAGGCACAATTATATAACATATTTATCAATATAACTAATAGATTCTGAGTGGAATTCTTTATTTTCCAAAAATTTCTTAGTTTTATGCTGAAATAGCCCTGATGACTTCAGTTAATACAATCCTACAAATGATTCGGAGAAAACACAAGAAAATGAAATGAATGAGACAGCCAATTTTTATTGATTATAAAATAAAAATTTTTACTGCAAATGATTGATAAATATACGGATGTATAAGCAAAAAAATTGATTAATAAAATGTAGGTATTAGTGAAGATTGCTTGAAGAAAAAAAGAAACAAAAATAAGTTTTTAACAAGGTATAACACAAGCAAAAAGAAATATCTAAAGTTTAGTCGTACTTTCGGTATTTTATCACTGATACGATATTTGTATAACTGGCAACTAGAGTGATATAATTTTGCTTACAAAAGCTCTGCGAGTTTTTCAACATTTTGCGAAAAAACTAATGGAATATTTTCCAATTCCATAGAATATTTTTAAAAAAAACGTGAGAATCAATACGTGATTTAAATTGATAGTTTTTCTTTCAAAAAATATAAAATGAACAAAAAATCATTATTTCGAAATAAATCTCTTAAAAAATAGATAATTCACATTCACAGATATCATTTTTATAAAAATATTAAGCAAATCCATGTATTTAACATCTATATAACATTAGGATTACCATTAAAATTATGCTTTTCTTTGAATTAGGAAACATGAAATTGAACTGTTTGCCAACATACGGCTTAGTCAGCTACCTTATATATAAATATATATAGATCAATAACTGTGTAAGCATTTTTATTTTAGAAATTCCGTAACCAGTAACTATGAATAAAAAAATTTCAAGATATAAATTCACTTATTTATATTTTTTATAGGAACAAAACCATATTTCTATTTTGAAAATTGAGTCGCCAGTAACTATGAATAAGAAAATTTAAGGTGAGAAATTCTCTTATTTGTATTTTAAATAGAAACAAAACAATTTTAAAAAAATGCCCAAACCAAAACTCATGACTAACCCAATTTGTCAAGGGGAAATATAGTTAACTCTCAATTTTATAAGCAAGTTTACGTATATGTAGTTTCAATAAAAACAAAAACACGTACATGTAGTAACATTTATCAATTTGTCGCCTGAGAATGCAGAACTTATGGAGAGAAAAAAAGAAAGTGTCAAAAAAAAAAATAAAGAGGATAAACATAAATACGCACCTTTGGGGACTAATCCCCCAAAAATTTATGACCCAAAACTCCGGTGCCTGCTTTCGCATTTACTTCGCCGAATTACTTTCATCATCGACGCCGCAAACTTTGTTTTCCTTTTTCTTCAAACTCCCTCACCTACCTTTTCAGGAGGAAGAAAAAAAATCTTCACAGGAAAAACCTAAAAGATGAAAATTGTTCAGAAAAGTCGAAAGCTCGCTGCTTTGCATGTTTACCCCACAACTCCTTAACATTTTTTTTTCTTTTTTTAAGGGAGAAAATTTCGGTAATTTTCTTTTTCCAGTCAAAACTATCGAGAATAGATAGGTGCGATAGAAGGAGAATATCTTTCACAGAAATATGAAGTGCGTGTGCAGAACAGGTGCAAGTAAAAAATGTTTTTTTTTTCTTTCGTAACCAGCAAGTACGTTAGACGCATACATGTGAGAGATAGTGAGAGTGATACAGGAAGATGGAAAGACGTACAGTTTTGAATATTTCTTTCCCTTGCATAATAAACGAAGATAAGTTGATCTTTCCAAATGTCCTTGAAATCTTTCTATCGAACCATTTTCTGGTATCTTTGTGTATATTAGAATTTTTTTTTTTTTTTTGAAGGGGGGGGGGAATAAAAAAAGGCGCGGATTTTAATTTCCGAGGAATCTATTCGTGTTTAGAAGCACCATTTTTTTTTTAATACGGAGATGCACAGACATTGGCCACATAATGTGGCCTTATGTGTTCTATTCCTTCATATTGTTGTGGACCGCAATAGCACATGGTCAATTTACTTTAAAAATATATTTTTAAATATATTTATATAGTAACTACATTTTGCTTTTGATGTACTTCAGTTTTTCATTATAGGCATGTATTAGGAAAGTTTCAATTTATTTCTTTCAAATTTATTAAATAAAAATGTAAGCATTTAAAAAATTGGAATAATTTTTTTTTTCAGTGTTATGCATTATTTTAGGAAACTCAATCTCTTTGTTAATCAACGTGTAAAATCAAGTTGTAATTTTCATATTTGTCTTTAAATAATGAATACGTTATTCTTATTGATTAGATAATGTTGTATTTTATTATTATTAATTTGTTTTATTTCGGTAAATAGAAAGCATGTTCGTATATGAGGACTTACAATAACTTTCTCACAAAAAAGTTTTTATTCATTTATAAGCAATGCATTCTACAACCATTTTACATTTTAAATGATTTGAAACTCATTTTTTTATTACTTGTATTCCACAATTTAATATTAAATAATATTTGATTGTATTCTAAAAAGAATAATCACTTTTTGCGATTGTCTAAACAATTTTAAGGATAATATTTTAAATTACATTTGTTTTTCTAATTTCTGTGTTATACAATTTAAACAGTAAATCAAATATATAATAATATTCCATGAAGTTTCAACAATACAATTTTTATTAAAATATATTCGAATTTAAGTAGTAAATAATGTTACTTATACAATGAACTAAAAAAAGTATTTTTTTTTTTTTAAATCAATCACTTAATAAATAGACGTTACATTTCCAGATCTCATTTCTATAAAACTATTAAACAACTCCACGTATTTAATATTACATTCTCGTTAAAATTATACTTTTTTCACTATTAGGATACAAGAAATTTAAATTTTTGCCAACATACTGCTCAGCTTATATATAAATGTGTAAGTATTTTTATTATGAAAATTCAGTAACCAGTAACTATGAATAAAAAAATTTAAAGTGATAAGTTCCCTTATTTGTATTTCAAATAGAAACAAAGCAATTTTAAAAACTGCCTAAAACAAAACTCATGACAAACTCAATTTGTCAAGATGAGATAAAGTTAACTCAAAATTTTATAAGCAAGGTTATGTATGTGTAGTTTAAATAATAATAAAAAAAACACGTACGTGTAACATTTATCAATTTGTCGCTAGAGGATAAAGAACTTATGAGAAGAAAAAAAGAAAGTGTCAAAGAAAAAAAAATAAAGATGATAAACATAAATACGCGCATTCCGGAGACTAATCCCACAAAAAATTACGATCCAAAAACTCCAGCGCCTGCTTTCCCATTTACTTGGCCGAATTACTTTCATCATTGACGCCGCAAACTTTGTTTTCCTTTTTCTTCCATCTCTCCCACCTAGCTTTTCAGGAGGAAGGAAAAAAATTCCTCACAAAAACAAAAACCTAAAAGATGAAAATTGTTCAGAAAAGTCGAAAGCTCGGTGCTTTGCATGTTTACCCCACAACTCCTTAACTTTTTTTAACTTTCTTTTTTTTTAAGGGAGAAAATTTGGGTAATTTTCTTTTTCCAGTCAAAACTATCGAGGATAGATAGGTGCGAAGGAAGGCGAATATCTTTTACAGAAATATGAGGTGCGTGTGCAGAACAGGTGCAAGTAAAAAACTTTTTTTTTTCTTTCCAATGCAGCAGATACGTTAGATGCAGAAGAGAGAGAGAGAGAGTAATACAGGAAGATGAAAAGACGTACTGCTTTGAATATTTCTTCCCTTGCATAATAAACGAAGATAAGTTGCTCTTTCCAAATGTCCTAAAAATATTTCTATCGAACCATTTTCCGGTATGCCTGTGTATATTCGAATTTTTTTAGAATAAAAAAAAGGACGTGGATTGGAAGTTGCGGGGAATTTATTCGTGTTTAAAAGTACGAATTTCTTTTGAATTACTATAATACAGAAATGCACAGACATTGGCCACGGTGTACATAATATATTTTTTGCTTTGTGTGGTCCATTGTTTTTCAAGTGGACCGCATCAGCACTAGGCCATTTTACTTTAAAAATATACTTAGTAATTTTTGTTTTGATAATTATCAGATTTGCACAAAATGTATCTAATAGGATAGTTTCAATTTATTTCTTTGACATTCAGTTAATTAAAAATCTAATCATTTTAATATAAAAAATATGGTATTCAATACTATGCATTTTATTCAGAAAATCCCACTCTTTGTTAATCAATAAGTGTAAATTGAAGTAATAATTTTGTTAAATTTTAAGTAATTAATAAATTTTTTCTTATTGATTCTATAATATTGTATTTTAATATTATTAATTTGTTTTACTTCTGTCAGTTATGTATATATGAAAAACTTTAACTTCAAACTTTATGTCTAATATCAAATATACATTTGAAATTTTATTCAACTTTATTATGTTAATAAAGTGAACATGACAACGTTCTACATAATATTTAAGAACAAAATGGTGTAAAATCCACTAATAATATTTAAGCAATGCAATTTTAGTTTTATGAACTTAATATCAAACTTTATTTAGATATCTTCATAATATAAAAACCTTCACAATATCATTTGTTAATAACTTCCAATCATTGTTTATGTCATATATTGAAAGTGTGTTATTTATATCAGCTTTATTTTGTGATGAATATCTTGATCTCTATTTTGTATGTCATATGTGATATACAGAAAACTAATTCAAACAAGATTTATAAATCATATTTTCTTAAAATATTATTCTTTCTACGATATTTCCAATTTTCATCATTTCCAAAAAAAATTAATAATAATCTTAAGCACATTCACTAGGCTTATATTAAAGTACTAGTTAGTTTTTTAGTCGTTTTTGTTTATTTAAGGCATTTCTCACCAATCAGTTCTGATTCAAAAACAATAGCTTCATAAATATTTCGCATAAAAATATTTCTTTATATCCAACATTATTCTTTACAAACTACTACTTCAAAGGCTCATGAAGGTTTATTCATATGAAAAAACAACTACTTATCTCTATATTTTTTAAATAACACTTATTTATCGATATATTTTTAAATAACAACTGCTTATCTATATATTTTTAATAACAACTACATATATATATTTTTTTTAAATAACAACTACATATCTACTTATTTTTTAAATACTAACTATTTACTTATATATTTTTTACATAACGACTATTTATTTTTTAAATACCAATTACTTATCTATATATTTTTTAAATAGAAACTACCTATTTTTAAAAAAAACAACTATTAATTTTGTGATTAGCAATTATTTATCTATGTATTTTTTTAAATAGCAACTATTTATTTTTTAAATTCTAACTATTTATCTATATATTTTTTTAAAAGCAACTGCGTATTATTTTCCTATTACTCTGCAATAATTTCTGGATTAATTGTAATATAGAGATTGATATTTTTATATTTATTGCAAAAGTGAAGGAAATTGAAACTATTCTTGCTAGTGCTTTTTTATTTTTTTTCGAGATGTAAAATATCCAGCATAAGAAATTTAATCACTGTTTTTTCATATAAACTTGTAACATGAATTTCTGAAAAAAGACATTCTGGCATTTTTGAAATAATAGAGAAAAAACGTGACAAATACATATTTTTTATGATCCTAAAACGAAAAACATTAATTATTTCCAAGAAAAATTTTTCAAACAAATCGTTAAAAAAATTTTAGTACTGAAAAATAAATTTAACAACTATGCAAATCTTCATTTGATATGTCGAAACAGTATGATCCTTTACTGAACAATTCTTTTCCTGTAATATGTCGTGTATATCATTAAGTAAGAAAATATTTTAAGAATCAATGTTTATTTATTTATTTTGCCATCAAAAGGAATGTAATTTAATTATGAAATAATATACCAATAGATTTCACTAAGTTTTTTTCTTCTTACAAATATTTACTGTGCTTGCTCACGAAACAGTTGTGATTCAATGACAATAGCTTCATAAACATTTCGCATAAAAACATTTCTATATATCCAACAATATTGTTTACAAACTACTACTTCAAAGTCTCATGAAGGTTTATTCATATGAAATAACTACTTATCTCTATATTTTTTAAATAACACTTATTTATCTATATATTTTTTAAATAAGAACTGCTTATCTATATATTTTTAAATAAAAACTACATATCTATATATTTTTTAAATAACAACTACTTATCTACTTATTTTTTAAATACTAATTATATTTATATATAAATATATATATATTGCATAACGACTATTTATTTTTTAAATACTAATTACTTATCTATATATTTTTAAATAGCCACAACTTATTTAAAAAAAAACTGTTAATTTTTGAATTAGCAATTACTTATCTATATATTTTTTAAAAAGCAACTACGTATTATTTTACTAATACTCAGCAATAATTTCTGCATTTATCGAAATAGGGATTTTGACATTTTTATATTTATTGCAAAAAGGAAGGAAATTGAAAATATTCTTACTAGTGCTTTTTTATTTTTAGCAATATTTTTTTTCGATATGTAAAATATCCAGCATAAGAAATTTTAATCATTGTTTTTCATATAAACTTGTAATATGAATTTATGAAAAATTTTTTTACACATACTGATTTTCTTGTGCTTTATGGTGAACTCTCACATTTTTTAAATAATAGAGAAAAAACGTGACAAATACATATTTTTTATGATCCTAAACGAGAAACATTAATTATTTTCCAAAAAAAACTTTTCGAACAAATCGTTAAAAAAAATTTTAGTACTCAAAAATAAATCTAACAACTATGCAAATGTTCATTTCTCTATCGAAACAGTATGATCCTTTACTGAACAATTCTTTTCCTGTAATATGCCATGTATATCATTAAGTCAGAAAATATTTTAAGAATCAATGTTTACTTATCTATTTTGGCCTCAAAAGGAATGCAATTTAATTATGGAATAACATACCAATATATTTCACTAGTATTTTTTTTTCGTACGAATATTTACTGTGCTTGCTCAATTATAAACAAAAGGATATTTCCTCCCCATGCACAAATGCAAATAAATCAACTTGTTCTAATCCATTGAGAAAGATATCTTGTTAAAATAAACAAAGTATGAATACAATTGGTTATAGATTTATGAAAATTTTTGTTTATTATGCTTTACGTTTGAAATAACATTTTAAATACATATTTACAATAAAAAATTATATTAAAAGTAAATATTGTTCATTTATGCTTATTTTATATGATACGTTTGTTTTAATATTTTAATAACGATTATGCATTTTAGTGATCTATATTTTCTAGAATATAATGTAGTGGCGACCAAACTATATACTTTACATGAGACATTTAGGTTATCATAGAATGAATCCTAGAATATTGAAGTAATGTTTTATGATGCTCCTAAATTATATAATTATTTACTTTTTGCAAAGGGTATTTATTTTTTTTTAAAAGTTCTTTAAGGCAATTTTTTATACAATTGTAATTTTCAATAATAATAAGACAGAACATTTTTTTATCGAAATCGGACGATATTTTGATTACAAAAATTGTAATTACAGAAGCAGTATAAAAGTTTTAAGTGGGATTTATTATTATCTCCTAAATAAACAAATACGTTTTCTTAGTTATTTATAAATAATTTTAAAAATTAAATTTTATAGATTTTAGTAATGATTTTAATACCTAATGTTTACCTATTGTTTGGACTACTATACGTTATGCAGTTGTTATATCTTATTAATCGTTATATTAGGTTGGGGAAAAAGAAATCCATTATTTTTATATGAACTTCAGGACTTTATTTAACATGCTTCGGATTGTCCGATTTGGGTCAAATATGCACCGTTTTGTTGTATGATTTGTTGCCATTTTAAAGGTAACATCATAATGCCTCTCTCATAGAAGTCCTGGTCTCTATTTGCAAAAAACTCTAGTAGTCGATTTTCACAATCCTCCCTAGATGCCAATTTTTTATCATTAAAGAAATTTTGCAATGCAAGAAAAAGATGATAATCGCTTGGTGCCAAGTCCGGACAGTATGGCGGATGCATTAAAACTTCCCAACCAAGCTCCCGAAGTTTCTGGCGAATCACTGTAGATGTGTGTGGCCTAGCGTTGTCCTGGTGGAACACGACACCTCTCCTGTTGGCAAATTCTGGCCGTTTCTGGTCAATCGCTATCTTCAAACGGTCCAGTTGTTGACAGTAGAGATCAGAATTTAGCGTTTGGCCATATGGAAGCAACTCATAATAAATAATCCCCTTCCAGTCCCACCAAATGCATAACAGAACCTTCCTGGCCGTTAGTCCTGGTAGATCGTATGTGATCCATTTCTCATCTCCAGTCACCATCCGTTTAAGAAATGGGTCTATCTCATTAAGTTTGGCCAAGGCTACGCAGATGGAAATTCGATCCATCATGTTTTTTTCTGTTAATTGGTGTGGCACCCAAACATCGAGCTTCTTTTTGAATCCAGCTTTGTGTAAATGGTTTAAAACTGTTTTATGGTCGATTTTTAGCTCCTGGGCGATGTTACGACTGCTAACATGCCGGTCAACTTCGATCATTTCTCCGATTTTATCGACATTTTCGATGACCGGCCTACCTGTGCGAGGTGCATCTTTAACATCAAAAATTCCTGAACGGAATCTACGAAACCAAAATTGCACATAATTGGCTGTTACAGTATCGGAACCATAAACACCATTCACAATTTTAGCCGCCTGGCTTGCATTTTCGCCTTTGTCAAGAAAACTGTAAAATGTACCGAATTTTCTCTTTGTTCACTTCCATTTTTAACACCCTGTAACTCCCAACTGAATGGACCAAACAAAAAACAGTAAAAAGAATTATTTTAGTACGAAGTGCCACCTTTCTAACGAGCATAAATCTGAAATTGTTTAATTGATACTTTACGTGATATCAATCACTACAGCC
>BPLQ01012755.1:0-109955 GCA_021605075.1 Caerostris darwini
ATAATTAGAGAATTATTAGAAAGTTAGAATGAATAAAATTTAAATTTTATGAAAGTTACATTGCTGTGCTAGTTTAAATATGCATTTTAGATAGTGATTTTATACTATTGATTTATATAGAATATTTGATAAAAATGTCAGCAATTATCAGTTTTGATACCGCCTTCGAAATTTCAAGGTTTTTCAGTGCTTATTCTGCGGATAATTAGAGAATTATTAGAAAGTTAGAATGAATAAAATTTAAATTCTTATGAAAGTTACATTAAGCTGTGCTAGTTTAAATATGCGATTTTTTGAGATAGTGATTTTATACTATTGATTTATATAGAATATTTGATAAAATGTCAGCAATTATCAGCTTTGATACGCTCTTCGAAATTTCAAGGTTTTTCAGTGCATATTCTGCGGATAATTAGAGAATTATTAGAAAGTTAGGGAATGAATAAAATTTAAATTTTATGAAAGTTACATTAAGCTGTGCTAGTTTAAATATGCGATTTTTTTAGATAGTGATTTTATACTATTGATTTATATAAAATATTTGATAAAAAAATGTCAGCAATTATCAGCTTTGATACGCTCTTCGAAATTTCAAGGTTTTTCAGTGCTTATTCTGCGGATAATTAGAGAATTATTAGAAAGTTAGAATGAATAAAATTTAAATTCTTATGAAAGTTACATTAAGCTGTGCTAGTTTAAATATGCGATTTTTTGAGATAGTGATTTTATACTATTGATTTATATAGAATATTTGATAAAAATGTCAGCAATTATCAGCTTTTGATACGCTCTTCGAAATTTCAAGGTTTTTCAGTGCATATTCTGCGGATAATTAGAGAATTATTAGAAAGTTAGAATAAATAAAATTTAAATTTTTATGAAAGTTACATTAGGCTGTGCTAGTTTAAATATGCGATTTTTTTTAGATAGTGATTTTATACTATTGATTTATATAAAATATTTGATAAAAATGTCAGCAATTATCAGCTTTGATACGCTCTTCGAAATTTCAAGGTTTTTCAGTGCATATTCTGCGGATAATTAGAGAATTATTAGAAAGTTAGGGTAAATAAAATTTAAATTTTATGAAAGTTACATTAAGCTGTGCTAGTTTAAATATGCGATTTTTTAGATAGTGATTTTATACTATTGATTTATATAGAATATTTGATAAAAATGTCAGCAATTATCAGTTTTGATACGCTCTTCGAAATTTCAAGGTTTTTCAGTGCATATTCTGCGGATAATTAGAGAATTATTAGAAAGTTAGTGTAAATAAAATTTAAATTTTTATGAAAGTTACATTGCTGTGCTAGTTTAAATATGCGATTTTTTTAGATAGTGATTTTATACTATTGATTTATATAGAATATTTGATAAAAAATGTCAGCAATTATCAGCTTTGATACGCTCTTCGAAATTTCAAGGTTTTTCAGTGCATATTCTGCGGATAATTAGAGAATTATTAGAAAGTTAGGGTAAATAAAATTTAAATTCTTATGAAAGTTACATTAAGCTGTGCTAGTTTAAATATGCGATTTTTTTAGATAGTGATTTTATACTATTGATTTATATAGAATATTTGATAAAAAAATGTCAGCAATTATCAGTTTTGATACGCTCTTCGAAATTTCAAGGTTTTTCAGTGCATATTCTGCGGATAATTAGAGAATTATTAGAAAGTTAGGGTAAATAAAATTTAAATTCTTATGAAAGTTACATTGCTGTGCTAGTTTAAATATGCGATTTTTTAGATAGTGATTTTATACTATTGATTTATATAGAATATTTGATAAAAATGTCAGCAATTATCAGTTTTGATACGCTCTTCGAAATTTCAAGGTTTTTCAGTGCATATTCTGCGGATAATTAGAGAATTATTAGAAAGTTAGAATAAATAAAATTTAAATTCTTATGAAAGTTACATTAAGCTGTGCTAGTTTAAATATGCGATTTTTTTTAGATAGTGATTTTATACTATTGATTTATATAGAATATTTGATAAAAAATGTCAGCAATTATCAGTTTTGATACGCTCTTCGAAATTTCAAGGTTTTTCAGTGCATATTCTGCGGATAATTAGAGAATTATTAGAAAGTTAGGGTAAATAAAATTTAAATTTTATGAAAGTTACATTAAGCTGTGCTAGTTTAAATATGCGATTTTTTTAGATAGTGATTTTATACTATTGATTTATATAGAATATTTGATAAAAAAATGTCAGCAATTATCAGTTTTGATACGCTCTTCGAAATTTCAAGGTTTTTCAGTGCATATTCTGCGGATAATTAGAGAATTATTAGAAAGTTAGGGTAAATAAAATTTAAATTTTATGAAAGTTACATTAAGCTGTGCTAGTTTAAATATGCGATTTTTTAGATAGTGATTTTATACTATTGATTTATATAGAATATTTGATAAAAAATGTCAGCAATTATCAGTTTTGATACGCTCTTCGAAATTTCAAGGTTTTTCAGTGCATATTCTGCGGATAATTAGAGAATTATTAGAAAGTTAGGTAAATAAAATTTAAATTTTATGAAAGTTACATTAAGCTGTGCTAGTTTAAATATGCGATTTTTTTAGATAGTGATTTTATACTATTGATTTATATAGAATATTTGATAAAAAATGTCAGCAATTATCAGTTTTGATACGCTCTTCGAAATTTCAAGGTTTTTCAGTGCATATTCTGCGGATAATTAGAGAATTATTAGAAAGTTAGGGTAAATAAAATTTAAATTTTTATGAAAGTTACATTAAGCTGTGCTAGTTTAAATATGCGATTTTTTTAGATAGTGATTTTATACTATTGATTTATATAGAATATTTGATAAAAATGTCAGCAATTATCAGTTTTGATACGCTCTTCGAAATTTCAAGGTTTTTCAGTGCATATTCTGCGGATAATTAGAGAATTATTAGAAAGTTAGGGTAAATAAAATTTAAATTTTATGAAAGTTACATTAAGCTGTGCTAGTTTAAATATGCGATTTTTTTAGATAGTGATTTTATACTATTGATTTATATAAAATATTTGATAAAAAAATGTCAGCAATTATCAGCTTTGATACGCTCTTCGAAATTTCAAGGTTTTTCAGTGCATATTCTGCGGATAATTAGAGAATTATTAGAAAGTTAGGGTAAATAAAATTTAAATTTTTATGAAAGTTACATTGCTGTGCTAGTTTAAATATGCGATTTTTTAGATAGTGATTTTATACTATTGATTTATATAGAATATTTGATAAAAAATGTCAGCAATTATCAGTTTTGATACGCTCTTCGAAATTTCAAGGTTTTTCAGTGCATATTCTGCGGATAATTAGAGAATTATTAGAAAGTTAGGGTAAATAAAATTTAAATTTTTATGAAAGTTACATTAAGCTGTGCTAGTTTAAATATGCGATTTTTTTTTAGATAGTGATTTTATACTATTGATTTATATAGAATATTTGATAAAAAAATGTCAGCAATTATCAGTTTTGATACGCTCTTCGAAATTTCAAGGTTTTTCAGTGCATATTCTGCGGATAATTAGAGAATTATTAGAAAGTTAGAATGAATAAAATTTAAATTCTTATGAAAGTTACATTAAGCTGTGCTAGTTTAAATATGCGATTTTTTTAGATAGTGATTTTATACTATTGATTTATATAGAATATTTGATAAAAAAATGTCAGCAATTATCAGCTTTGATACGCTCTTCGAAATTTCAAGGTTTTTCAGTGCATATTCTGCGGATAATTAGAGAATTATTAGAAAGTTAGGGTAAATAAAATTTAAATTTTATGAAAGTTACATTAAGCTGTGCTAGTTTAAATATGCGATTTTTTTAGATAGTGATTTTATACTATTGATTTATATAAAATATTTGATAAAAATGTCAGCAATTATCAGCTTTGATACGCTCTTCGAAATTTCAAGGTTTTTCAGTGCATATTCTGCGGATAATTAGAGAATTATTAGAAAGTTAGAATAAATAAAATTTAAATTTTTATGAAAGTTACATTTGTGCTAGTTTAGTTTAAATATGCGATTTTTTTAGATAGTGATTTTATACTATTGATTTATATAGAATATTTGATAAAAAAATGTCAGCAATTATCAGTTTTGATACGCTCTTCGAAATTTCAAGGTTTTTCAGTGCTTATTCTGCGGATAATTAGAGAATTATTAGAAAGTTAGAATGAATAAAATTTAAATTTTTATGAAAGTTACATTAAGCTGTGCTAGTTTAAATATGCGATTTTTTTAGATAGTGATTTTATACTATTGATTTATATAGAATATTTGATAAAAAAATGTCAGCAATTATCAGCTTTGATACGCTCTTCGAAATTTCAAGGTTTTTCAGTGCATATTCTGCGGATAATTAGAGAATTATTAGAAAGTTAGGGAATAAATAAAATTTAAATTTTATGAAAGTTACATTAAGCTGTGCTAGTTTAAATATGCGATTTTTTTAGATAGTGATTTTATACTATTGATTTATATAAAATATTTGATAAAAATGTCAGCAATTATCAGCTTTGATACGCTCTTCGAAATTTCAAGGTTTTTCAGTGCATATTCTGCGGATAATTAGAGAATTATTAGAAAGTTAGAATGAATAAAATTTAAATTTTATGAAAGTTACATTAAGCTGTGCTAGTTTAAATATGCGATTTTTTTTAGATAGTGATTTTATACTATTGATTTATATAGAATATTTGATAAAAAATGTCAGCAATTATCAGCTTTGATACGCTCTTCGAAATTTCAAGGTTTTTCAGTGCATATTCTGCGGATAATTAGAGAATTATTAGAAAGTTAGGGTAAATAAAATTTAAATTCTTATGAAAGTTACATTAAGCTGTGCTAGTTTAAATATGCGATTTTTTTAGATAGGGATTTTATACTATTGATTTATATAAAATATTTGATAAAAAAATGTCAGCAATTATCAGTTTTGATACGCTCTTCGAAATTTCAAGGTTTTTCAGTGCTTATTCTGCGGATAATTAGAGAATTATTAGAAAGTTAGAATGAATAAAATTTAAATTTTATGAAAGTTACATTAAGCTGTGCTAGTTTAAATATGCGATTTTTTTAGATAGTGATTTTATACTATTGATTTATATAGAATATTTGATAAAAAAAATGTCAGCAATTATCAGCTTTGATACGCTCTTCGAAATTTCAAGGTTTTTCAGTGCATATTCTGCGGATAATTAGAGAATTATTAGAAAGTTAGAATGAATAAAATTTAAATTCTTATGAAAGTTACATTAAGCTGTGCTAGTTTAAATATGCGATTTTTTTAGATAGTGATTTTATACTATTGATTTATATAAAATATTTGATAAAAAAAAATGTCAGCAATTATCAGTTTTGATACGCTCTTCGAAATTTCAAGGTTTTTCAGTGCATATTCTGCGGATAATTAGAGAATTATTAGAAAGTTAGAATGAATAAAATTTAAATTTTATGAAAGTTACATTAAGCTGTGCTAGTTTAAATATGCGATTTTTTTAGATAGTGATTTTATACTATTGATTTATATAGAATATTTGATAAAAATGTCAGCAATTATCAGCTTTGATACGCTCTTCGAAATTTCAAGGTTTTTCAGTGCATATTCTGCGGATAATTAGAGAATTATTAGAAAGTTAGAATGAATAAAATTTAAATTCTTATGAAAGTTACATTAAGCTGTGCTAGTTTAAATATGCGATTTTTTTAGATAGTGATTTTATACTATTGATTTATATAGAATATTTGATAAAAAATGTCAGCAATTATCAGCTTTGATACGCTCTTCGAATATTTCAAGGTTTTTCAGTGCATATTCTGCGGATAATTAGAGAATTATTAGAAAGTTAGAATGAATAAAATTTAAATTCTTATGAAAGTTACATTAAGCTGTGCTAGTTTAAATATGCGATTTTTTTAGATAGTGATTTTATACTATTGATTTATATAGAATATTTGATAAAAAAATGTCAGCAATTATCAGCTTTGATACGCTCTTCGAAATTTCAAGGTTTTTCAGTGCATATTCTGCGGATAATTAGAGAATTATTAGAAAGTTAGGGTAAATAAAATTTAAATTCTTATGAAAGTTACATTAAGCTGTGCTAGTTTAAATATGCGATTTTTTTAGATAGTGATTTTATACTATTGATTTATATAGAATATTTGATAAAAAATGTCAGCAATTATCAGCTTTGATACGCTCTTCGAAATTTCAAGGTTTTTCAGTGCATATTCTGCGGATAAATAGAGAATTATTAGAAAGTTAGAATGAATAAAATTTAAATTTTTATGAAAGTTACATTAAGCTGTGCTAGTTTAAATATGCGATTTTTTTAGATAGTGATTTTATACTATTGATTTATATAAAATATTTGATAAAAAATGTCAGCAATTATCAGCTTTGATACGCTCTTCGAAATTTCAAGGTTTTTCAGTGCATATTCTGCGGATAATTAGAGAATTATTAGAAAGTTAGGGTAAATAAAATTTAAATTCTTATGAAAGTTACATTAAGCTGTGCTAGTTTAAATATGCGATTTTTAGATAGTGATTTTATACTATTGATTTATATAGAATATTTGATAAAAAAATGTCAGCAATTATCAGCTTTGATACGCTCTTCGAAATTTCAAGGTTTTTCAGTGCATATTCTGCGGATAAATAGAGAATTATTAGAAAGTTAGGATAAATAAAATTTAAATTCTTATGAAAGTTACATTAAGCTGTGCTAGTTTAAATATGCGATTTTTTTAGATAGTGATTTTATACTATTGATTTATATAAAATATTTGATAAAAAAATGTCAGCAGCCTTTAATACGCTCTTCGAAATTTCAAGGTTTTTCAATGCATATTCTGTG
Source organism: Caerostris darwini (assembly GCA_021605075.1). Classification (NCBI taxonomy): domain Eukaryota; kingdom Metazoa; phylum Arthropoda; class Arachnida; order Araneae; family Araneidae; genus Caerostris; species Caerostris darwini. The sequence goes on from BPLQ01012755.1 coordinate 6,878, forward strand.
GATTATTAGAAAATTAAGGAAAATAAAATTTAAATTTTTTATGAAAATTTCACTCAGCTGTGCTAGTCTAAATACGCAACTTTATAGATAACAAATTAAGAAATATCATATCCAAGTAAATATTATTTAATGCATTCCAAATTTGTATTACTTTTTTAATATTTCACCATAATACTGAAGAACGACAAAATATACTTGAAAAGACAAATTAATAAAAAAATATTTCTTATGGAAACATCTTTTCATTTTCAAGACTGCGGCATTGTTCACATTAAATAATTTAATTATCAGAAAGAACCCACTTACTCTATAACAAGTTTTAAAATTAATTTAATTGACTAATTGAATTAATGTTTTTCTCCAGAGCAATTTATTCTTTAATTGCTTTTGAAATAGATGGGAAAGGCTAATGAAGAACACAAAAAATATAAAATAATTAATAGGAACAGATGAAATTGATTAGCGAAGAATTAACCTTCTGATTAAATTAGTTTTAGATGAATTTCTTAGATTAATCTTAAGAACAGCTTCTGCATTCTTATGACTTAAAAAATTAAGTTAATTTATAATTTTCTTATTTGTTGTTTTTTGTTTCAATGCTTTTTGAAGTGTTTCATTTAACTATCTGTAACCGTACAAATTTTTTTTTATTTCTAAATTATATAATTTCTAACTTTTGAAAAGTATTATTTTGTAAAAGTAATTAAAATCGTGACAAAGTAAATAGAAATTGAAAGGAAATTTCAATTTGTTACATTAATGAATCAGAAATGTTTTCTCTACAATATCTCATTGCTAGATTTGATCTGTTGGATTGAAATATGTTTATAGGAATTATTTGAAATTGGAACTTAAAATACAATTTAAAACATTTTTTTTTTGAAAAAATATGCAATTGAAAGTACTATTTATTTATAATGATATGATACTTATTATTAAAAAAATATAATATTTTGCATAAAAATGAAACATTAAAAAATTAAAATATTTAAATTAAAATATTTAAATAAATTTTTAAGTATACTTTTTAAAATTAAATTAAAAAATTTATTTATTTCAATTTTTTTAATATATTTTTAATTTAAATATCCTAAGGAAAAGAATCTCGCATGATCTTGTAATTATTTAAATTATATTTTTCATTTCAGAGAAATCATTTAAATATCAATTTTGTAATTTTAATAAAAAAAAAATTTCTATAAATTTTCACGATTTACTTTATTTAGTGAATATTCTTAGGATTTACTTGCTGAATTTTTCTTTTAAGACTTGTAAATTTACCTAATTTAAAATAATTTAAAAGTTCAAATACAATGGGTTTCAATGGGTTTTTAATCGATTACATGTTAAAATGCATTAAAAATATATTTTATGCATTAACTTTAAAATATGATAAAGGGGATGGATTATTAAGGAAAATCTTTCTTAAAATATAATAAGCAATAATTGAGAGAGTCTAGCAGGATTTTTTAATTATTTAAATTATGTTTTTCACTTCAGAGAAATCATTTTAATATCAAATTTGTAAATCTAATTAAAAAAAAAATCCTATAAATTTTCACGATTAACTTTATTTAGTGAATTTTCGTGGGATATACTAGACCATCCTATTACTAGACCTAAGTTTTCCTTTATGATTTGCAAATTCAAAATTTTTATAAATTTAATTAATTTAAAATAATTTAAAAGTTGAAATAAAATGGGTTTCAATGGATTTTTTTAATTATTTTGCATGTTAAAATGAATAAAAAAAATCTTTCAAAAACTTTCCATTAACTTTAAAATATGAAAAAGGTGCTCTTAAACTATATGCATAAAAAACTTTTCATTTCGTAAAATAATATTCATTTTATAGAAATTTAGTTTTAAAATTGAAAATTTTCTATGAATAATTTTGGAAATACATACAAAATTCAGAGAAATAATTTTATATTTCAATATGGGACTTTTATTTCTAATTATGACTCTACGGTTTGAGCCTTTATTTTTGTTCAAATACCTGCAACTTTTAAACAATAATAAAAAAGATCATCTTCGATGGAGAAAAAGGTCATTAGACCTTCTCTATTTAATATCCAAAAATAATAAATCCAGATTAACATTTCTGGGCCATGGCAAATTTTATACTCCGATTCCTTTAATAATTACCAAATTTCGCATATTCGAACATATTCGAAAACTTCGAAGTTTTACGGAAGAGGAATTAATTCATTCTTTTTCTAATATTGTTTCCTCGGAAAATTAAAATTCCTTTTCCTCAGAAAACTTTGTCACTCTTATAGCACTCAAAAATCAAACATTTCGAGTTCGGTATTAAAATCACACATGAAATTTTTCAATGCAGCCAAACTTTTACACCAACTTCACGCTATCACAGATAATAACTGAGTTAACAACAAAAAAAAAATAAGTATATGCTGTGTATGTACGAAATCTTTTAAGGACAATTTTTTTTTATTCCTTTCAGAAAGCAGATCCAACGAGGATTCCATCCTTGTAGCATTCATTTATGGGAAAAATAAAAATTTTGACAGTTTTCTTTCTTTATCGAATTTTCTTATGATTTATTTGCTGAATTTTTTCTTTACGATTTACAAATTTAAAACTTTTGTAAATTTGCTTGATTTAAAATAGTTTAAAAGTTCAAATTGTTTGAAACTCAACTCAAAAAGTGTTCAATGTGTTTTTTTAATCGTTTACATGATAAAAAGCATTAAAAAATCTTTCAAAAACTTTACATTAACTTTTAAAATATTAAAAAGAGGGCTCTTAAAATATATGTATCAAAATATTGATTTACGTAAAATAATATTCATTTTATACAAATTCAATCTTAAACTGAAAATTTTCAATGAATAATATTTTGGAAATATTTAATATATAAAATTCAGAGATATACTTTTAAATTAGTGTTAATTTTATATTTCAATATGGGACTTTCTAATTATATTTCTACAGTATGTACGTTTATTTTTGTTCAAATATCTGCAACTTTTAAACAGTAATAAAAAAGATAATCTTCGATGGTGAAAATGTTCATTAGATCTTCTCTATTTAATATCCAAAAAGAATAAATCCACCTTAACATTTTTGGGCCATGGCAAATTTTACCCTCCCATCCCTTTAATAATTTTCAAATTTCTTGGAGTAGCATATTCGAAAACTTCGAAGTTTCACGGAAGAGGAATTAATTCATTCTTTTTCCAAAATTGTTTCCTCAGAAAATTAAAATTCCTTTTCCTCAGAAAACTTTGCTAACATTCAAAAATCAAACATTTCGAGTTCGGTATTAAAATCACACATGAAATTTTTCAATGCAACTAAACTTTTACGCCAACTTTACGCTATCACAGGCAATAACTGAGTTAACAAAAAAAAAAGTATATGCTGTGTATGTACGAAATCTTTTAAGGACAATTTTTTTATTCCTTTCAGAAAGCAGATCCAACGATTACTCCATCCCTGTACCATTCATTTATGGGGAGCCCCTAGCACAAATCGTCAAAAAGGACATTTTACTTTGATGGTACACTCTAGGGACAGCTTTTCCAGTTAAAACACCTTTATGGTTGCCAGATTCAGTTTGTGTTTTTACCCTCCGTAATTAGTTTCGAAGCACAGTGAGCCGCATATTCGCTTCACTCCACTTCGTAAAACGTACTAAATTATTTTTCGTCTTTTGTGTTTTAAAATGGAAGGACGATTTTTTTTATATATATATAAGAATTCGAATAAATGTTATTTTTAGGATTCTTTTTTTTCCTTCTGTCTGGCTTTCTTGCTGTCGAACTTTTTTTATGACTTCGTCGTCGCCTAAAAGAAAAATTGAAAACTTTTGTTCTTTTTTTGAATATATATATATATATTCTGAATCAATAGTTATTTTTCTTTCTCTCTCTCAAATCCACTCAGGATGTAATAATACTAAAAGTAAAATTCAAAGAAAAGTACAGGAAAATCCACCTTTTTTTTTTTTTTTTTTTTTTTTTTTTTTTTTTTGTCCCCTGTTTACCCTGAAGGTTTCAAATTTCAAACAATAAGATTAAAGCTGGCGTTTGTGTGTTTGCTGCTCTTTTTAGTACTGCATAAATGAAATGGTATTATTATTATTATTATTTTTTTTTGTTATTTAAAAAGTCATTGAAATGAATCACTTAATTTTAAAACTGATTTGTCGTAGATTATGAGGAAATATCTATTATAATGTAAAATGTGGATAATTAAGGATTATTTAATTATATATTTAATAAAATGATAATTAATCGGTAGTTTTTTTTAAATCTTACAGCTTTTTATGCAAATTAATGCTCTATATTTAAATATCTTTAATTGTGTGCGTAATTGTTTAATTTAAAAAATTATATTGTATATGCATACATTTATTATTTTTTTTTTGTTATATATGTGAAAATATTTTTCAGATATTAATATAGAGCAATAAACAAAAATGGTAATTACAGTTTTAAAAAAATTCTTAATAGTCATAACATTTAAAAAGCTTACAATAATAATCACAGTATAAAAATCGAGTTGAATTTGGCATTTTAAATTTTACATCACAAACAACTGTCTACGAATTTTTTATGTATAGCATGTTTAGCCAAGACAGTCATTTAAATGGACTAAAGATATTTTTAAAACACAAAAGTTATTGACAGAATCATTAGCATTGAAATAGTTTATTTGGAAATTTTGGAAATATTATTAACTAAGTTATTTGGAATAACTACAGCATTGAAATCGAGTTGAATTTGGTATTCTAAATTTTACACCACAAACAACTGTCTACGAATTTTTTATGTATAGCATGTTTAGCCAGGACAGCCCATCTAAAATGTCTAAAAATATTTTTAAAACACAAGAGGATCATCATTAGTACTGAAATAGTTTATTTGGAAGATTTGCAATATTAGTACGTTTTTAACAAATAGTAACTCTAAATATAAAGTAGTAGTATAATACTGTGCATGTATCATATGAATTTTTTCTGCGCTATTAAAGGGTACTTAAAAATTATAATTTTTTTCAGTTTAATATAATACTATATAGAAATTTGTTCATTTATCATGAAGAGTTGTTGACAGAACAGGTTTCAATCAAAATATTCATATTTACCAAAGATACAGTAATGACAACAGTCGTGAGAACGGAAAGGCTCACGATTACATCAACCGATATATTTAGAGATGTATTATCATTCAATTTTGATCTAGAGTAAAAAAAAATGTTTAAACAGATCTGGAGTAAAAAAAAATAGAACACAGTTGCATTACCGAAACAAGGCAAAAAAATAGAGGAGTAAGATCCATGATGTGAGGTCGTGACCCAATTTCGTCTATTAGTCTGTCTGGGAGATCAGCTCTATCATAATGGCATTTCTAACCAACCATACTGACTACTTTGCGGAATGCTAAAACTTATGAATTGAGAGTACATTCTTATTTAACAGTGGGCTGAAAAGTTCATAGGCTGACACGTAGATGGCGCTACTAGTATTAAATCCATATACTTTTTAGTTAGCCCTAACGTTCAAAAGATACGTGCATAAATTTGACAGCTGTTGCACTATTAGTATGTGAATTATAGCATTTTTAGAAAAGCAACTTTTGTTAGTTTGAAAAAATGGATAAAAAGGAATTTCGTGTGTTAATAAAGCGTTGATTTTTGGAGAAAAAAAATACTATTGAAGACAAGGCTTGGCTTGATAAACATTATTCGGACTTTGCACCAGGAAAATCAACCGTAGAGAAAATTGCTAAATTTAAACGAGGCGAAATGAGCACCGAGGACGATGCACGCAGTGAACGCTCCAAAGTGGCTGTTACCGACGAAAACATAAAAAAAGTCCACAAAATAATTTCTGATAACCGTAAAGTGAAGTTGATTGAGATAGCTGAGACCCTAAAGATATCAAAGGAACGTGTTGTACATATCGTGAATGAATATTTGGTTATGCGAAAGCTCTGTTCAAAGTGGGTGCCGCGCGAGCTCACAATCGACCAAAAACAACAACGAATTGATGATTCTAAGAAGTGTTTGGAGCTGTTCAATCTTAATAAACTCGAATTTTTGCGTCTATATGTGACAATGGATGAAACATGGCTCCATCATTTCACACCGGAGTCCAATCGACAGTCAGTCGAGTGGACTGCACGTGATGAACACTAAAAATGCTATAACTTCACTAAAAATTCTATAACTCACATACTAATAGTGCAACAGCTGTCAAATTCATACACGTGTCTTTTGAAGGTTAGGGCTAACTAAAAATCATATGGACTTAATACTAGTAGTGCCATCTATGTGTCAGCCTACGAACGTTTCAGCCCATTTTTTTTCAGTCCTTGGTACAGCAGATTTCAGGTTCGAATTCTGGAGGGGGCATATTTGTTAGTGATTCGGAGTCCATGTTAAGCTGTAGGTTCTGGTCTAATTAGCCTAAAGAGTGCAAAGAATGACTGTAGAGCGACAGATCAAACTGGGAAGATAGAGAGATTTCTTGAAGCAATGATTTGGATAATTTTTTTTTCATTTGAATTATAATAGTCGTCAATTAATATTGCATTAATCTCTATCTGTATCTTATTGTTCTATGCTCCTTTTTTTGTATTTTCGTCATGTTTCGTTTAATTTTTGTGTTCTTTCCTTTCTATTTGAAATAATTAAGAAAAAAAATATGGCAAACGCGGATTATTCTGCAGGTAATTATTATTAAATTGGAAAATATAATTATGTTGTTCCTAAAGTAAAAACTATTCTTTAGAGCAATAAATTATTTTAATTACTCTAGTCGCGTCTTATTAAAAACCATATCGTTTTGAATTTCCATGAAATCATAAAATCTTCCTCTGAGAATGTAAGATTTTTTCTTTCAAGCATTTCTTCTTCTTCTGTAATGGTGCAACAGCCTCATAGTGGGCAAGGCCGTCTGCCTACTGGCAGATTCCGAAATATGAGATGTTTCCTTTTTACGGTGTAGGGTTGTCAGCCCCACGCCCAATGCTCTGCAGTCATATTAGACCAGAACCTATAGTTTAAAGTGGATTCCGGACCACTGTAAACATCCATGGCACCGCTGGGACCCGAATCCGAAACCTGTGGTACCTAGAGCTGGCCATCAGGCCCTTTCAAGCATTACTAAACACCCTAAATTCAAAAATACAAGTATGAATTTTAGAATTCTTTACATAGAATTACTTTAAAACATGAAAAGGAATCTGTATTTCTTGGTAAATTATCAGAACGTTGTTTTTTATGTAATTTAATTAGGTTTTAATTTTTCTATAAATCTTATGTGGATATGATATTAGCTTTACTGCATACTATTCCATTTTTATTGCTCATAAACAATGAAAAATTAGCCACAATTGTTCTTCTGAATTGCTGAATGTGTGTAACAAAAACAGAAATTGAATGGAATTTATTTATTCTGTTTCTGTATGTTAAGTTTATCTTCAATAAGACTTGAAAAGAATCAATGAAGTCATTTCCAAAACATGCTTGCTTTACGGAAATGATAATGATATAAGATAATACCTCATCTAGGAACATTGGCACTTCTCCATTGAAAATTTTTCCTTGTAACTGCACAGCAAGATAATGTATAAATAAATAGGCCAGATTGGCCTTAGGGTAAAATAAATATCATACTGAAATTATTTTTGAGGTTATACTATAAACATGTTATTAACTGTATATATTTCATTTTCTATGACAATGGAAAATTAGCCACAATTGTTCTTCTGAATTGCTACATGGGTGCTTCAAAGGAGAAACTAAATGCAATTTATTTATTCTGTTTCTGTACGGTTTGTTTATTTTCAATAAGATTTGGAACGAATCAATGTGGTCATTTTCAAAACATGCTTGCTTTACGGAAGTCATGAATAGACAATACTTGATCTAGGAACATTGACACTTCTCCATTGAAAACTTTTATGAAGGAATGGTCCAGATTGGCCTTAGGATAAAACAAATATCGTATTGAAGTTGTTGTTTTTGCTGTTATACCATAAACATTTTATTAACTGTATATATTTCAAGTATGACAATGGAAAATTAGTCACAGTTGTTCTCCTGAATTGCTACATGTGTGCTTCAAAAAAGAAACTGAATGCAATTTATTTACTCTCCTTCTGTATGGTATGTTTATCTTCAATAAGATTTGGAACGAATCAATGTGGTCATTTTCAAAACATGCTTGCTTTACGGAAGTCATGAATAGACAATACTTGATCTAGGAACATTGGCACTTCTCCATTGAAAACTTTTATGAAGGAATGGTCCAGATTGGCCTTAGGATAAAACAAATATCGTATTGAAGTTGTTGTTTTTGCTGTTATACCATAAACATTTTATTAACTGTATATATTTCAAGTATGACAATGGAAAATTAGTCACAGTTGTTCTCCTGAATTGCTACATGTGTGCTTCAAAAAAGAAACTGAATGCAATTTATTTACTCTCCTTCTGTATGGTATGTTTATCTTCAATAAGATTTGGAACGAATCAATATGGTCATTTTCAAAACATGCTTGCTTTACGGAAGTCATGAATAGACAATACTTGATCTAGGAACATTGGCACTTCTCCATTGAAAACTTTTACGAAGGAATGGTCCAGATTGGCCTTAGGATAAAACAAATATCGTATTGAAGTTGTTGTTTTTGCTGTTATACCATAAACATCTTATTAACTGTATATATTTCAAGTATGACAATGGAAAATTAGCCACAGTTGTTCTCCTGAATTGCTACATGTGTACTTCAAAAAAGAAACTGAATGCAATTTATTTACTCTCCTTCTGTATGGTATGTTTATCTTCAATAAGATTTGGAAAGAATTAATGTGGTCATTTTCAAAACATGCTTGCTTTACGGAAGTCATGAATAGACAATACTTGATCTAGGAACATTGGCACTTCTCCATTGAAAACTTTTATGAAGGAATGGTCCTGATTGGCCTTAGGATAAAACAAATATCGTATTGAAGTTGTTGTTTTTGCTGTTATACCATAAACATTTTATTAACTGTATATATTTCAAGTATGACAATGGAAAATTAGCCACAGTTGTTCTCCTGAATTGGTACATGTGTGCTTCAAAAAAGAAACTGAATGCAATTTATTTATTCTCCTTCTGTATGGTATGTTTATCTTCAATAAGATTTGGAAAGAATTAATGTGGTCACTTCCAAAACATGCTTGCTTTACGGAAATGATAATGAATACCTGATCTAAGTTCTTGGAACTTTGACATTTCTCTATTGAAAATTTTATTATAATCTTGTAATCTGAACTGCAAGATAGCGTATGAACTATAACTGAACTGTAAAAACGGCAAGATAGTGTATGGATAAATATTCTTGTAACTCAACAGTCTTGTAAAACTGAACTTCATGTAACAGAACTGCAAGATAACGTATGAATAAATGGGCCAGATTGGCCTTAGGATAAAATAAATATCTTAATAAAGTTGTTGTTTTTGCTGTTATACCATAAACATTTTATTAACTGTATACATTTCATTTCGTATTATCCAAGTATGACATTAATATTAACAGGCATTTTCTAATAGGTATGGCATTTTGTTACTGAAAAATTTATTTAAAACAATTTGCAGCCAACTGATATAAATGGAAATTATTATTCATTAGAAGACATGGTCTTTTCAATCTTGGCTCAAATGACTCAACTTTGCTTTAAGGAAATGATAATTAATAGACAATACCTGTTCTAAATTCATGGAACATTGGCACTTCTCAATTGAAACTTTTTACGAAGGAATGGTCTAGATTGGCCTTATGTTAAAACAAATACCGCACTGAAGTTGTTGTTTTTGCTGTTATACCATGAGCATTTTACTAACTGTATACATTTCATTTCGTATTATCCAAACATGACACTAGTTAATATTAACAAGCATTTTCTAATATGTATGGAGTTTTGTTTCTAAAAAATTTATTTTAAATAATTTGCAACAAATTGGTATAAATGGAAATTATTATTCATTAGAAGACATGGTCTTTTCAATCTTGGCTCAAATGACTCAACTTTGCTTTAAGGAAATGATAATGAATAGACAATACCTGATCTAACTTCATGGAACATTGGCACTTCTCCATTGAAACTTTTTATGAAGAAATGGTCCAGATTGGCCTTATGATAAAATAAATACCGTACTGAAGTTGTTTTGCTGTTATACCATAAACATTTTATTAACTGTATGTATTTCATTTTGTATTATCCAAATATGAAGCATAATAAAAAGCATTTTTGACTACTGACACTTCTCCATTGAAACTTTTTTAAAGGAATGGTCCACATTGGCCTTATGATAAAACAAATACCGCAATGAAGTTGTTGTTTTTGCCGTTATACCAAGAGCATTTTACAAACTGTATATATTTCATTTTGTATTATCCAAACATGACACTAGTTAATATTAACAAGCATTTTCTAATATGTATGGAGTTTTGTTTCTGAAAAATTTATTTAAAACAATTTGCAGCAAATTGGTCTAAATGGAAATTATTATTCATTAGAAGACATGGTCGTGGCTCCAATGAGGAAGTTCCGCCTGAAAACAAGCACCTAAGAAGAAAAATAAATTACTTCTCTGGAAGGCTTACTCTTCTTTTCCCTCCTTGTCGAGGCAGATAGCTCCCCTATTTAAAGTTTTTCTATCTTCGAGCCCTTAGGGCGCAACACACACCCTTGTCTTTGGTTACCATGGAAACGGATCCCAGCTTTCGCAGCTACATACATGGAATGCCACCTCTCTTTTTTTTTCTCTCACCATCCCCCTCCTTCGTTTAGTTTAAAAATCTTTACTTTTTTTTTTCATTGCTACTTTCTTCTGAAGAAAATTTTCTCTAGTTTCCTTCCCTGTTGTAACTTACTTCGGAAACTGAAAAATATTTTTGGGGAAGAAAGCTCTTCTCCGAGATGAAGAGAGACAGAGCAAAAAAAAAAAAAAAAAAAAAAGATTGTGGGGGTGGGGGTGTAGAATCTTTGAAAATAGTTTTCTTACGAATTCTTTTGTCAAAACAGAAGGCACACCAACAGGATCTAGAGATCCTCCAAAAAAGGGCTTCTATTATTCTTTGATGAAGAGGGAACAGGCATTTTGAATGTTTGGGTTTCCTTCTAGCAATTATTTTAGTGTAAATCCACGTTCCACAAATGGTTTTATCGTATTACGTTTTTATTTGACTATAACTAGCTATTCAAATTTTTTAAACAGACAAAAAAATAAAACATAGATATGCATTGACGGAAGAAATAATATTAAAATATTGGCTTATAAAATGTGCCACTTGTTTATTTTTAAAATTTTATATCTAAGTGTTATTTATATCTTAGTTTAAATATAAATAAAATAAAATAATTTTATATCTAAGTTTCTAATTTTATGTCAAAATATTGGCTCCTAAGTATGCTACCTTCGGTCTTTCACAGCTACTGAAATCATATGCATTTAAATATGACTCATTTTAGAACTTTCCTTAATTTAAAACATCGCATTAAATTATATCACAATCCATGTATTAAATTACAGCGTTTTAAGTTTCGACAATATTTGATGATTATAGCTTTGTCTTGAAATCTTTTATTGATAAATTTTAAGTGTTGATCATTTATTTCCTATAAGACGTATTTATATTTGAAGGTGTTGGCCCATGAACCTTCAAAGTTTGCTTAACTAAGCTAAGTTTGCTAACATTAAGTAACCATTTCAGAGGGTAAATCGTGGTTCTCTGTATCATCGCAATACTAAACTAACAAACGGGGTGAGGGATGAGTAACAACCTCTATCCCAACTGAAGATTGGTTTGGTTTGTCGCTCTATGGTCATTTTGTACACACTTTGGGCTAACTAGACCGGGATCTGCAGCTTAATGTGGATTTCAAACCACTAACAAACATCCATGCTACCGCCACGATTCGAACCTGAAGCCTGTGGTATCAAAACCCAGAGAGATAGCCAATCCTCATTTTAAGACCTTTGCAGGATGTGAAGTTATCGTACATTAATTAATCAGCAGATCACTCTGGATCCAAATTATCAATTTTATAATTGTGTTGTTTCTTATCCCACGTAGTAGACAACAACATTTAGATCAAATCCAAGAAACCATGCGGTCTCATGGAAGGAGTAAAGGACAGCTCCTGTTGTGATGGAGCTCCCGTAGGTAGAAATCTGACTTGGTTCCGTCACGCTGACTTTTTACGGGTCAGGATTGTCAGCCCTAAGCCCAACTCTCTATAGTCCTATTAAGCCGGGATCTACGGTTTAAAATAGATTCTGAACCACTACAAATATCCATGGAAACGCTGGGAATCGAACCCGAAACCTATGGCATCGATCACTAGACCATCAGGTCATCTTTTATGATTGTTATTAATATATGGATATTGTTTTGGTGAGTGGGGTTTTCCGTATGCTTAATCATTTTCGGTTTAAAATTTCTTTCATGAGTTTCTCTTTTTTTTTTTTTTTTTTTTTTTTAATTCTTTCACTTGGTTTTTATGTATAATATTTATTTACAAAATAATTGTATAATTATTAAATAATTTAGTAAAAAAAATTAATTCAGAACAGAAAAATAATGTAAAAGAGTTCTAAAAGATCGTTCTGGTAGAAGCAAAGACCATTTTATTTCAAAGTGGAAGCAAGATTTTTCAAGAAAAGAAAATTGTTTGGAATTCTATAGTTTTTTATTTTTTAAGATTGCTGTTATGCTTTTATTTCTTAACGTTAAATTCTAAATTTTATAGATATTTTTTTCTATATACTTAAGGGCATAGATTTTAAATTTTAATAAAATAACAAAATTATATCTTAAAGATTTAATTTTTATTTTTATTTAAAGATTTTGATTATTTATAATATCTTAATGATCTTTCAATACATAAAATTTGTGAAATAGTAGAATATTTCATTTAAAACATTCATAAATACTATCTTAGTGTGAAATATTATTAAAAACTTCGTCACAAATAAATTTAAATCCGAAAATTAGCTTAACTTTCAAAATAAAAGATAAATAGATATTAACTTTTCCTTTAATTAACAGAACTGAAAGTGATTATTTTAATTTTATTAAAACTATAAATTAATTTCAAGAAAACAAAACTCTTTATGACATTTGATAACTAATACGTTATGTTTAAAAGGAATTTAATTTGTAATAATTAATTGAATGAATTATTTTACATTAAAAGATGAGAAGAAATGTTAAGAAAGAATTGAATAATATAACTCGGATATTTTATTTAATTTCTAATATATCAAACTCATCTTCACCTGATAATTGAATTTCTTTGTACTATTGCATCAAAATCAAAAATGAACACAATATTTTATTCCACATCAATAAATTTAGCAAATCAACATCAAAAATAACAAAAATATGTACTTACAATTAATCCAAACCATTTGAATGATTCAGTTCTAATGCTGTCATTATGAAGAACTTTGCATTTTAAATGCTTTTGATTCAAAACAAATGGAATGAAACAGTTTTCTTCTTTATTGCTTCCATTCACAATCAAGAATATAGAAATTCTTTGAAATTATCAATTCTTACAACCGAGAACTAAATGCGCTCATTATTTTCTAGTTAAAGACTTTCTGACTCAAAGCGTTTTTGTAAGTTCACAATTGAAATGAAAATAAATAGAAAATATTGACATCAATACGTATTTGGTGTTGTTTTAATTTCAATGGTTGCCATAACTTTAAAAATTAAAATGTCTCAATTCCAACTAAAATAGATTTTATTTTTTAAGTTTTTAAAGATTATTATAAATTAATTTATTAATACAGTTATCACAGAAAAATTACTGTAGAATTAATTGAAAAATAAATATTTTCATTTTAAAAAAAGAACAATTGTTTGGTGCTTCCAAAAAAAATTATATTTAAACTAGAAAAATTATATTAATATCTTTTTAAAAGGTTGAAAATAATATAAAAGATCATTTTATAATTTGTTCTCAAAATGCTCACTCCATTTTAATTAGCGGCTCGATGACCAATTGGCTAGAGCTCTAGTCTTGGGTACCAAGCTACAGGTTCGAATCCTGGCTGCGGTATGGACATCTGTTAATGATTCGGAATCCACGTTAAACTGTTGGTGTCTGTCTCATCATCATCAGTGGCACAACAGCCCCATGGTGGGTCAAAGCCATCTGCCTGATGGCAGATTTCTAGACAGGAAATGCTTTCATTTTACGGAGTAGAGTTGTCTTCACTACGCCATACAGTCATATTAGACCTGAACCTAAGCTTTAAAGTGAATTTCGAACGACTACAATCATCCACGGCTCCGCCGGGGCTCGAACCCGTAACCTGTGGCACCGAGCGCCAGTCACTCGGTCATCAGGCCCCTGATCACTGTTTCATTAACCTAAAGAGTGAAAACAAAATTACCGTAGAGCGACAAACCAAATCAAACCATTTTAGTAATTGCATAAGTGTTAATTATATAGTAAAACAAATTAAAGGTAATAAATTGTAAAAAACACTTTTTAATCTAAGTGCAATAAACTTTTCATAATGCTAGCGCATTAGCAATAAACATCCTAACATAACATAAAAAAAACATAACATAAATATCCTATCGTTACTTTTTATTAAATCCAAATAATTGACACTGATGCATCAGATTGCTTACAAGCGTGGTGTAGCATATCTATAGATGCAGATGTTCTGTACTATCTATACCATGAAGTTAAAATGGAAAGGTAATATTAATGAATGTAATTCTAAAAGTAAAAAAAAAGTAACTGGATTACTTTGTCTTTTAGGCAAAAGAATTAAGAAACAGGAAGTCTGTCAGTGAAATTTAAGTTTCAACTAAAATTGATGGAATAGCACACAAAAGAACTAACTCCCATAGACACACTAACTGCCCAAACCATAATACAGCTCCTAACACTAGAATAAACTTAATAATATATAATTATACGATATAACTTTTCAGGTTATGGTCACAATACAAATCACTAACCCACTTACATTATTAGGAAAGATGTAAAGTTGGTCCATACCACCAAACGTTTTTAAAGATAGAAAGAAGTACTTCAAAATAATAAAAAAAACAATACCCAAAATGGCATGCATAAAAAAAAACAATACCCAAAATGATATGCATAAAAAAATTTTATTTGATTTTCTTCAATAAAGTTATGCATTGAAAATAATTTGATAAATTCAATTTAATAGCTTTGCACTGTATGATATACTTGAAACGTTCAATACATATATACAATATATTTATCACACTAACAAAATGGAGCTTTTCTTTTTCTGTGGAATACACTATATAATGTTTACGACTTTTTCGTGATGAAGTTGTTTCAATGGATATTAGAAAACGTTGGTAAAATGGACATGGGGCAATTTCTCGTGTTGTTGATGCTTTTATTTTTGCTTCATTTTGGTTCTATTATTTCTTCTTCTAATTTTTGCTTGAAAATGTGAAATGCTTGACTTTTATGAACAGTTTTGAAAATAACTGTTCAAAAGGATCCTGTAGATCTTTGTTTGTATACTTTTGATTATTGGTAGATTTGGCAGATTTTGTACGTCTGTTTACTTCTTCCCTACTATTCGAATCAAAACCTTTTTTATCACTTGTTTAGAACTGTTTTCACCAGAAAATACTTAAATCCGTTCGCAATCCTCCCTTTGCTCAAGCGCATATATACTCTTCAGAGAAAAACAATATTATCGCATCACTACTCGCTTGGGGATTTCTGTGGCATGCATAAGTGGGACTGAAGAAGTCTGATGTACAAGAAAAAGTCCTTTTATATGAAAAGGATATTTTATATACATAGAAAATATAAATAATTTTTACTTCTTATATATATAAATTCTTTTGGTTGCTTTAATCAAAAAGAAAAAACGACAAATATTGATGGTTTGATTCTCTAAATAGTTTATACCGTTAAAGAATCGCCTGTGCTTGTGCTCTTTTTTCACAAAAAATTTTATTTACATCTTGTAACCTTTTATATATTATATTTATATTCAGCAAATTTAGTTAATATGTGAATTTCTGTATTTTTCTGTATTTTTTTTAAATATCGTAATGTAGAGTGATGGTTTGACATCTCCTGTCTTGAAATCGGCATTGGCCCACCACGGGGCTCTTGAGCCAGTGAAGAAGAAGAAGAGTGATAGTTTACGATCTTCTTTGATAACCAAAATTAATCAGCCTCAATATTTGAATAGCATTAATGAAGAGCACTGAACAAACACAAATTGTCAGTTCACAAAATGAGTGTAATTTCTTCGATTACAAATAAGGGACCTGATGGCCAAGTGGCTAGCGCTCTGTGGGGGAAGTGTTACTCGCGTACGTAGCATATTTTCAAGCTACACGTGCCTCTGGGTAGTGCTAAAGGAGTAACAGCAATGTAGCCCTTGCTTATAGCATAAAGATTAAGTAAAAAGAAAGTAAAGAATTACCATAAAGATTGCCAGCTGCATTAGAACAACAACAACTTTGATTACAAAGGTCTATTATAATAATGATGCTTCAAAAAATGATAAAGATCTGAAATAGTGTTTTGCCATTATGTCAGAGGACTATTTTAATTTTGATGTAATAAATTAATGCGATAAGTTATATAAACTTAGTGTATAACGGAACGCCAAAAAATGAATCTCTACAAATCTAGCTAATTCTTATATAGGAATATCTTAAAACATAATTTTGCAGCATAAAAAATGTGATATCCTTTATAAAAAATAAACAGAAAGAATTTCCATCAAAAACTTCCTTCCTTTAAAAATTTATAAAAGAAAACCTCCCTTTATCCTTAAAGGTTGGAAATTAGTTTAATCTCAACACGTATTCTTCAACATAGACCACTGTGTCGGCGAAACACTGTGTGTGTGTTGTGAAGGCTTGGATGCATGAGCGATAGGGACGGGGTGGCGCGTAAATTTATCACGTTTCCTTGGTTACCATCACCTAAATCAGAGGGAGAGTTCAGGGACTCCCTGGTCTCATCCGTCTTCTCCTATCCTAAATGACGAGTCCGATTTTTTCCTCCTTCTCTGCACCTCTGTCCACCCTCGGACCCCGTTTATGTGTCGGTTAGAACTATCCTCCCACCCCACATCCCATCTTTGGATCGAAGACTGCATGTTAAAAACAAAACTAAAAAGGTGCGATTTGAGGAAGAGATTATTCTGTTGCTGTTTCGGTGAGGGGGATTTGGAGAGAAAAAGGATTTTAACAAACCGCGAAATATGCTGCCGGTGAACCAAACTTTTATAAACCTCTGTCAATTGGTGTACTTTATTGACTGAATATATATAGTTTGAAATTCGAGTTTTTAAAAATATCCCCAAGTATAGATTGGATGGTTACGGCATTTGGTGACGTTGGCAGATATGTAGGTATCATTTATTAAGGTAGGTATAACTTTAATAGAATATTTGGGAAAAGAATAAAAAAAATATATTATTGTGAGCCACATAATGGAGCTTGATGGCCGAGTGACTAGCGCTCGGTGCCATAGGTTTTGGGTTCAAGTTCAGGCGGTGGCAGGGATGTTTGTAATGGTTCGGAATCCACCTTAAAGAGCAAGTCCCGGTCTAACATGTCTTTTGGGCGTAGGGTTTTCAACCCTACCTCGTACAAAAAGGAAACATCTCATATTTCGAAATCTGCAGTAGGCAGACTCATGTATACATGATAAACATGAGGAATTTAGAAAAAGATCCAAGAAGGCAAAATTTTCCTTCCATAATTTTTAATGATAGTTGAAATTAGAAACTTATGATTTATTTCTTTAAAAAACGAAGATTTCCAAATCTTTAAAAAGACATTTTAACATCTATGGATTTCATGTTTCATTATATATGTCCAAAACAATCTAAAAATTTGCAATGAGGATAAATATAGCGCTTTCCGGGAGGACTTTAAGAGACAATTAAGCATTTTACCCTTGCAATTCCGTGACGCATAAGAGAAAATTAGGGGAAAAATCCCACCAGAGCCTGATTAAAAATCCTTGCATTGGATCTTTTCTGCTTGTATTTAACATGAGCCTTCTAAATATGGGAAATTATGTTTGAAACTCAATAAGTCATGCGAACCGATAGAACCCAAAGACAAAGATGCAGTCATCAAAACGGTTCACAACATCATCTCCTAGACCAAATGCGGCCTGACGGCCAATTGGCTAATTGGCTAGCGTGCGCCTTTGGTTCCACAGTCTTCAGGTCCTGGATGTTAGTTAGTGGTTCGAAATCCACGTTAAACTGTAGGTCCCGGTCTAATTAGCCCAAAGTGTGTAAAAAATTATCGTAGAACGACAAACCAAACTAACAAACCTAGTCCAAAGAAATCACAGCATGTCAGATCCAAAACAAAAGTGATGCTCATAGCGGTTTTCGACAAGGAAGATGTGATACACCATGAATTTGTACCGGCTGGACTAACCGTTAACGGCTCTTTCTACGTGCAAGTTTTGAAAATACTGAGAGAGGCAATAAAAAGAAAACGGCCCGTCAAATGGCATGGAGAATGGTCCCTGTATCACGAATATTCCCTCCCACACATCGATTGTTGTGCAGACATGGCTCGCCGATGAGAAACATTCCCCTCCTTCACCAGCCCGACTGCTCACCGGATTTAACACCAGCGGATTTCTGGTTCTTCTCCAAGATTAAGGCCTCAAAGGACACCGTAGAGAACATCAAAACCAAAGCGAAGGCTGAACTTCGGATGGTTTGGTTTGGTGTGGTTGTCGCTCTACGGACATTTTATGCACACGAGGGCTAATTAGACCGGGACCTACAGTTTAACGTGAAATTCGAACCACTAACAAACATCTATACCACGGCCATGATTTAACCCAAAGTCTGGGGAACCAAAGGCCAGAGCGGTAGGCAATTGGCCAACAGGCCCGCTGGCTGAACTTCGGAAGATACCACAGCAGAACTTTCATGATCGTTTCCAGAAATGGCAGGTGTTGTGAAGCAAGTATGTGTGTTCCGAAGGAGCCTACTTTGAAGACAATTAAGTAAATGTGTACCTATATTGCGGTAATAAAAAGGTACAAAGAAATTCCAGGAACTTTTTGATTGTCCGTCATACATTCAAACCCATTTTTTCTTAAGTTTGCATACATTTGCATTGTATAAAACGTCCTAACTATTGGAAACAGTATTTTTTGAACACAGAATAGTTTAGAGGAAACAAGTGATTGAACCTATAACAAAAAAAGCTAGAAATGATTTAGTGTTCTTGTGATCGCATTCAATGTTATGTCATTTGAAATCGTTGAAGTTTATATTGAAAATTTGATTTTTTCATTCTTGTTTCTAGTTATACATTAATTGAAATAACATAAATGAAATAAATAAACAAAATAATAACAAAAAATAACAAGATTGGTACATGTAAATTTATTATTAAAAAGGTGTTATTGCTGTTTATTACGTTATTAATTAAGTTACCATTTTAATTTTGTTCTTTTACATAACCAGAGTTCGAAAAGTATGTTTCTTATCCTTTCAGAAAGCAAAGCTAAAAACTAAAAAAAGAAATAAAAACAAAAAAGAAAAGGAAAAAACGAAGAGATATCACCGAATCTGTCCATATCCTATCCATTTGAGAATTCCTGTTAAGGCGATATCAGGGAATGATAAAGAATAGGGAAGAGGGATTTTTTAATTTTGTTTCTAGTGATGATTCTGATTGGAATTACATAAATGAAATAAATAAGCAAAATAATAACAAAAAATAGCAAGATTGGCACATATAAATTTATTATTAAAAACATTTTATTGCTGATATATAATTTTGTCAATTAGAAAAAAGGGATGTAAACAAACTTTTTGAGGTCAACGAAATTGTGTATAAGAATGCAGGTTTGGTTCGTCGCTCCACGGTCATCTTGTACACAAGAGGATTACACAGACTGGGACCTACAGTTTAAAGTGGTTTCCAAACCACTAACGAACCACCACCAAATGCCAGTGCGCCAACCAATTGGCCATCAGCCCGCATGTAAGAGGGCAGGAGTTATAGCGTGATACAATGGCTATTTTCAACTAAAAAGTCTCTTTTAAAAGAAGACAAAACTTTTTCTGCGTCTGTTCTATTTATTTAATGAAATACATAATTAAGATTATTTTATTTTATTTTTG
The DNA here is from genome assembly GCA_021605075.1 of Caerostris darwini. Taxonomy (NCBI): domain Eukaryota; kingdom Metazoa; phylum Arthropoda; class Arachnida; order Araneae; family Araneidae; genus Caerostris; species Caerostris darwini. Next base: position 27,058 of record BPLQ01012755.1, read on the forward strand.
TTCCTTTAAATAATCAGAGTTGGAAAAATATGTTTCCTCTTCTCATTTCAGAAAGCAAAGCGAAAAACTAAAACAAGAAACAGAAACAATAAAAAAAAGTAAGAAAAAACCCGAAGAGATATCACCGAATCTGTCGATAAAGCTAGGGCATCGATACCCCATCCATTTGAGAATTCCTGCGAAGGCGATATCAGGGAATGATAAAGAATCGGGGAGAGAGGGTAAGAAAGGGAAAAAAAGAAAACTATATATCTATAAAATCTCAACGAATCAAAGTCCACCAAAAATTTCGTGAGTTCTTTTCCGGGGAGATGTTCAGAAAACCGTTAACCGTGGCAGCAGAAAAAAGAAAGAAAAGGGAAAAGATGCAGATCTTTTGGAAAGAAAGAATATGAAAAATAAAAATAAAAAATAAATATGGCGGGAATCCTAGACTCGTTCAATTTCGTTAAGTTTTCGCTCTTCGCCCGAAAATCTGCCCTGGGATATGAAAATGGTATGGGTATTTCTTTTGCTCCTTCTAAACTTTATCCTTCAGTAATTGAGATTCGAGACTTTTTTTCCGTAAGTTAAAGTATATCTCTTCAAAATGCGATACATCTCTTCAGAGATATTGGCTGTGACCGTTTTTTTTATAGCAGGTTCTTCATTTAGAATCTTTTTTCTACTCTATTAAACACTCATTTTATGTATGGAATATGTCGTTATTTCTTCAAAAATGTTCCTCCTTTTACTTTTAAGTTTATTACGTTGAAGAAAGAACAAGTTTTTCCCTTCTTTTTTTACAATTTTTTTTATTTTGCTCTGATAAATTTGAAGTACAGTTGAAAGTTTCTAGCAGTAAAAAAGTTACAAAGTAAAATTTTGTTAAACTGAAAATGAATTTTAAAGAATTATTATTTTGTTTCTTTAACTTTATTAATAGATATTCTAAAATATTAAATAAAAATTCTGACGATTTAAGAATGGATTTGTTTGTCGCTCTACCATCATTTTTTTTTTTTTTTTTTTGCTCGCTTTAGGTTAATGTTCTACAGTTAATGTGGAACAAACATCCATGCCACAGCCAGAATTCGAACACGAAGCACCAAGGATCAGAGCACTACCCAATTGACCATCAAGCTGCTGACGATTTAAGGAAGTTATTTTTAATATTTTCTTCATCTTCAAAGGTATAACTCTGATTTTTATGCTATATTGATAGTTTAGAATATTTATATCATTTTTAATCTTTTAATTTAAAATATGTATCTCATTTAGAATATTTATATAATTTAATATATATAAATGTAACGCTCGGTGCCACAGATTTCGGGTTCGAGTCCCAGAGGTGCCATAGAAGTTTGTAGTGGTCCGGAATCCATTTTAAACCGTAGATCCCGATCTAATATGGCTGTAGAGCATTGGGCGTAGAGAACCCTAATTGGCGAACTCTACTTCGTAAAAAATACTCTCGAATATTGCCCTTTCTCTTATCTTTTCTCTTTCTTATACTGTCGTACTCCTCGAATATTATCGAATTCTAATACTCGAACTCTACCACCGAATTGGAGTAACCCTACCCCCTAAAAAGAAAGAACATCTCCTGTCTCGAAATCTACCAGTAGGCTGACGGCCTTGGTCCACCATGGGGTACCAATCTTCTTCATGCACTAATGAAGAAGAAGAATCATAATATGTGAATATAGGATTTGAGATTATTGCTCAATGTGTTATTAAAATATGTGAATATATCACTATTAATACAAATATACCACCATGGGGCTGTTGCGCCAATGATGATAATAATTTAGAATATATTCATAATGAATATTAAACTCTCAGAATATTTAACCTGGTTATTCCCTGAAATGTCATTCTATCTGGTTATGTATGGAATACAATTTTTAAGAAAGTATTTCCTTTCAATTTATTTCCGAAAAAAGATGCGATTTTTTTTTAAATTGCTCTGATGAATTTGAAATTATAACCGTAAAAAGTTATCCTATACATTTTTATCCAGTACGTTTTTATTTATCTTATTGTGATGAAAATAAGTTTATTGAGTATATATTTATTTTCATAAATAATTATTTCCTGGTAAACTGAATTTCTCGTAACTTCAAAAAACTGTATTTTAGAGCATTTTTGTTTTATTTCTATTAAATCGTAGATAATAACATAAAAAACCGTTAATGAAAATGCTTTTTAATGAAACAATATTAAGAGAATAAAATGGTATTTTTATGATTTACTAACAATTTTTATGTGTTAAAGTTAAGGAAAATTATAAATTTATATTAGTTATTAAAAACGGATTTACATGTGAATTATTCTGAATATTTATGATATTTAAATCAGAGCTTTTAAAATTTGGATGAAATTCTTTGAAGAAAGAATTCTAATAAATAATTTATTGCTCATTATATATAGTTTATAGAGCTTATTGCCTTGACTTTTTAAAAGCAACACATTAAAAAAGGCAAACATTTAAAAATTCAATATTTTAAGATGGGTTTAAATTTAACGTTTAAATGAACGTTATAATATTCCTTTTATATATTTCAGACCATTCTGCTTGTGAAAAAAAATGTATTTTTTTTTATCTGTATATAAAACTTTAATTTTTGAAATTTATTTAAAATTCTCTAAATTTATAAACTTAAAACTATGTAAACAGAGTATGATGGCCGAGTGACTAGCGCTGTGGCGCTCGGTGCAACAGACTTCGAGTCCCGCAGGGCACATGGATGTTTGCAGTGGTCGGAATCCACTTCAACCTATAGGTCTCGGTCTAATATGACTGTAGAGCGTTGAGCTACCCTGTGAAAAGTCAGCGATTCAGAGCCAAGTCATATTTCTACCGACCTACTTTCTTCTACTTTTCTGGCGCTCTGTGCCACAGGTTTTGGGCTCGACTCTCGTGGGTACCATGGATGTTTGTAGTGGTTCGGAATCCACTTTACAGTAGTTGCTGGTCTCATATGACTACTACAACTACACCACACCACATCACTGTGCATAGAGCTGAACAGGAGAGATCCATTAAAATTTGGGAATGATGTGGATGAGAAGTCTGAATGGGTTCTGTGACGCTCTACGGTCAGAGGAGACCGGACCTACGGCTTAAAGTGCATTCCGAACCACTACAAATATCCATGACAAGGCCGGGATTCGAACCCGAAACCTGTAGTACCGAGCGCAGATCGTTAGCTACTCGGTCATCAGAAGCAGGTCTTTATATGACTGTAGAGCGTCAGGAAGCCAAGTCAGATTTCTTCCTAAGGGTGCTCCATCACAACAGAAGGTGCCACTTTCAGTCCATCCATGACACCACGTGGGTTCATGGATTTGGACTAGATGTTGCTATATACCAAGTGAGATAAAAGGCAACACTATTTACACATGTTGTTTTACGCATATATACTTCCAAATATTTTTATATTTAAATAATATTTTTTAATATCAGTGAAATATATTAGATATTAAATAAATTTTACCCCATTCTTTCAGATATAAAGATTTTAGTACCAAAGTACACAATATTCAATTAAAACAATCACAAATATGTTTGAATACTTAAAAAGGGTATTTCAGTTTTCTGTTTCAGAAATATAAATTAAATTATGTTAAATGAAAAAAATTTAATATATTTAATATTCAAATTGTTCGCTTTCTTTATTTTAGTTATTTATTTTTCTTAAATTAACAATTTTTAACTTCCAATATTTTCCTCTATACCAATTAATATTTTTAATTTATTGTCTAATTATATAAACTATCTTGAAATTTTCATGCCTTTTAGTTTTTTATAGGTACTAAAGTTTATTTTATATCTCAATTTTTCAATATACTAAGTCAATAAATTAATTGACAGGTAGAAATAAATATTTTCTAGAATAGATATTTCGAGTTAAGTTGTCAAGAGCATTAATTATATTTCTATTTTTCAATTGTAGACATTTATTAATTTTCATTAACTTTTCTAACAAACCCGATTGAACCCTATCAGCCATATTCGATGCTGAATTCAACACAATAGATCACTTTCAATGAACAAAATGGAAGTTAAATGCTTAAATATATATTCTTTTACAATAGCAAAGGTAAAGCAATTTTGTATCGGAATAATGCTGAGTGTAAAATTTTTGGTAAAATTTATGTTTAAATTGTTGTGCATAAATTGTTCAAAAATGATGAAGAATTTCCAGAACTTTTAAGAGTTTTAAAAAAAAATTCTCAAATGATGAATGTTTGCATACTTATTTTATAATCTTGGCCTTCCGCTGTGAGTTTTCCATTGTCCACTGAAAATGACAATGAAAATGAGTCTAATGAAAATAAGCCTACAGTGAAACGATATCATTCGATGAAAATGCAAAGCAAAAATAGCTGTTGAACATTAATTGTTTAGAAAACAGCAAACCATATCAGGATTAATTGATGTTTAAATTAACTTGTTACCCCACTTATGGCCCAGTTGTAATGTGCGCTGCTAGCATGCAGGGAAGATGAGGTTCAAATACACTGACGACGTCCGCTGCAATCACTGTTTTCAGAAACGAAGAGACTCAATGGTGATTATAACATCGAGTGTAAAATGCCTCACATCGATAGCCAGATGAACATTAGTGGGAGTTTTTTTAGTTTTCTTCTTTAAAACACAAATGCCCTTAAAAGTTCTTCTGGAATGCATTGTTCCCCACTCATTCCCCGTAGATGGGATGTTCATGGCGAATGTAAGTATCAAAGTACATCAGAAAAAAATAATAGCTATTGATTAATATTGGCTTCAAAAACGGAAAACTACATTACGTTTGATGCTTAAATGAACTTGTTAACTTTGTAGAAATAAAAATTTTGCTATTGATTTTGCATTCTTTTTAAATAAATGAATGAATAATTCAAAATACAGGGCGTAATTTCTCTTAAGCTATTGACAGTAATTTTTGTCTCATCTCCTTAACGTAATCTTTTTTTTTATATGCGCAGAAAAAAAATGCATAGTTTTCCATTTATTTTTCAAATTAGGATCCGTCATAAAATCATTCTATATGAATAGAATAAAAAAATGTATCTTCATTTGCTTTTAGAGTCTACATCTTTTAGCAGTTAATACGTTAACAAAGGGGTCCAATAGCCCAGTGGTGGCCCTCTAGTGGTCGATTCTACAGGTTTCGGGATCGAGTACCGGTGATGCCATGGATGTTTGTAGTGGTTCGGAATCCACTTTAAACCGTAGGTCCCTATCAAATACGACTGTAGAGCGCTGGAAGTAGGGCTGGGAACCCTACTCCGTAAAAAGAAAACATCTCCTATTTCGGAACCTGCAGACAGCCATGGTCCAACCTGTAGTGCTGTAGTCCGATTGCAGTAAAATTTTAATGTTTGTCCAATCCAACTGCAGTGTAGTAGTCCCACCTGTAGTGCCACGCTGATAGTAACAACAGCACTTTTCTGTTGAACTCTAATTTTTCTCAAGATTGTCGTTGTGATTATAAAATTATTATAACGACGTGATTATAAATAAAATTTTTAGTCAAAAAAAAATTTGTTTTAATTTAACGTTTTAGTTAAAGTTTACGAAGTAGTTTTTTTTTTTAAGTCAATATTATTTTCTACGCCAGAATTCATAAATAACATGTATTCATATACTATAATAGCAACAATTTCAATTACTTTATTTGTTACACTTAAACACAGTTCCTATCAATATCAAAATACTGCATGTTTCTATGCAAAAAATTTTAAATAATGAGAGGGAATAATGATAAAATAATTATTGTTTTTTTTTTAATCTCCTCATTATGTATCGTAGCTTTAATAGTAACGTCCACGGCTAACATGTGAGAGAGTGATGTAATTTCGTTAGTGATTTATGCTACAATCACTACTTTAAAAATATGTAGATTTGATACAGACTGTGACAAAAAAATCTAAAACAATCTGCCTGTATGTAATTTTATACAGTGCGAAAAGCAAATGCAAGACAATAGTTCTAGCGAAAGGCAATCATCTGTCTCTCTTTAAACGAGATAGCTGTTAACTTATAATCCTACTTTTGGATAACAAAAAAAGTGGGATTATAAGCGCTATATTAGTCTATATTTAATAACTAACTTAGGGGGAAAGAGTGGTAAAGGAGATTATGAGAAGATAACTTCAGGCTACTATTTATTTATTTTAATTTTATTTTCCGAATTAAATATTTAGAAAATTTCTTAGAAATTGTACAAAATATGACAAACTGTCAAAAGTGTATCAAAACAAACGAACAAAGTGTGACAAAATTATATAAAAATATAATTCTTTTTCTAATATTATTTTAAGAAAATGAAAAGAAGATATGATATTTTAATTCATTACATATTCCATAGTATGTCTTTTTAAGTTAAAAAGAAAAAAAAATGCATATAATTTATTTTGGTTTTATTTCGCTCAATAAAAGCATTTTTCATAAAAGTGATCTATGCTTTCTTCCTTTGAATTTAAAATTAGTAAATTAATAATTATAATCTTAATTTGCATATTGAATACATCCTGTCAACTTTTAGAATTCTGTCATTTTATTTCCTACCATTCTCTCCACTTTCACTCTGAGACACCTACTGCCATCTATTAGAGTAATTTTGAATCATTAGTATTCAGAAAATTTCAATCTTTAGCATTCTACTTAGTGATGGAAAAAGTATTTATAAAAAAAAATTTTTTTTTTTTTAATAAATGTATGAAATATATTTATTTCACTTTATATGTTTCTCTGTAAAGAAAAGAGTAAATCTCTCAAATCTGAATATATTTACTGCTTTTACAAACTAATATATTTTAAACATTAGTATAATAATTGTAACATTCATTTTTTTGCACATTTATTACAAATAAAGTGGTTCATCACGAAATCTTATATATAAATTGTGGTATTTATATCATATAATAAGTAATCCTCTAATACTTGATAGAATTGTTTTACATGAAATCGTAATTATTATTATTGATATTAATTTAATTAATATATTAATATATTAATTGATATTAATATATTAATATATTAATATTGATATATTTTATATTAATATTTAATATTAATATTAATATATTAATATATTAATTGATATTAATTATTTAATATATTAATTGATATTAATTTAATTAGTATTGATATTAACCATTAATATTAGTTAGTTCGTACAGAAAGTATTAATAGATATAGGCAAAATTGATTAATATAAAGTAAAAGTTTTTTGGTTTCCATTGATATCAATAATTTAGTCCTTTATAAGTTGAAAAAGTTATACTTTAAGTTCTAAAATAATGTATTTTATATTCAAAATGATTCGTAGAACTTTTATGTTCTTGAAGTATTCCAAAATTCTATATTCATCTAATATCTTTTCTATATTTTTTTTCATAGAAGAGAGTTTAAGAACATTAAAAACCAAATATAAACACAATTAATATACAGACCTTATTGGTATCTATTACGGTATTGAAAATTTCTATTTAGCGACTAAGCCGCTAGCATGGCAAATATTTGTTTTGTTATTTCGCGGGCGTTTTTATGTCCAGCAACAAGTTTAACTCAACTATTGAACACAATTTTTAATAAGTTCTCCGATGGAAAAATAATCAATGATAATTTTTTCAAGATTTCGTCTATTTTGACGGTAGTTTTGGTACATTTAATAAGGGGGAAAAAAGGTGAAAGTGCAAAGAAATCAAGAGAAAATCTCAATTACAGGTGCAAAACACTGATAACGATTAATAACAAATTAAAAAAAAAAAATTTTATTATGAATAAATATTTATAAATAGAAAAGTTAGAAAGTAAAGCATAAACAAACCTATATAACAGAATATTTGTAAAAAAATATATATATATATTGAAATATATTTCAATCACATACATTTCAAAAATTGAATAATTGAAGCAATTAACTTGAATTTAAACAATTTTAATTTAATTATTTTTTTTAATTATTTACTTTAAATTAAGGGGCCTGAATGGCCTCGGTACCATAGGTTTCGGGTTCGAGTCCGGCGGTACCATGGATGTTTGTAGCGGTTCGGAATCCACTTTAAACCGTAGGTCCCTGTCCTAATAGGATCGTAGAGCGTTGCGGGGGCATTGTTACTCCGCGTCCTATCTTCAAGTTACACGCGCCCTCTGGGTAATGCAAAGTGAGTACGTCTGTGCAGCGCTTGCCTTAAGGCATCCAAGACGTCCATGTCTGTATGCCAGCTGCATTGGGAAAAAAAAAAAAAAAAAGTTTAAATTAAAGAAAATTTCTAACTCAAGCCAACAGATGGCGCTCTATAGCAGAAAATGGTTTTTAAGTTAAAAAAAGAACTAATTAGAATATTTTCGGGATTTTTTGGCTAGACTCAAGAATAAAGAATAATAACTTAAATAATTACAACAATAAGTGTTGTTTTTAAGTTACATGGGAATAATGTACTTACATGCATACAAACATTCATTTTTATATAAATAAAAATTCCATAAATTCCATTGTTCTATGTAAGTATTTCTTTAAAGTAGGGCTATCCAACCCACTTCCCAGAAATTTTATGAATAACCCTCAATTCTAACGAATTTTCTTATGTATTCATTTTATTTATTTTTTGAAACTTTAGAAATATATAAATGTGCAAGTTAATAACGTTTTTATATTATTTTAATACCAACTCGTTGTCTACAAGTATTTCGTAAGATATCTCTTTTATCAGTCTTTAAAAAGTCTGTTCACTAATTAAATAATAATAATAAATAAATAAACTTTGCTCGAAAGGAAATTAAATATTACCATACTACAGCAATTTTGCATATTTGTCATCGCTAATATCTGAGATTCGGGCCTGATGTCCGAGTGACTAGCGCTCTAACGCACGGTGACACAGGCTATTTGTAGTGATTCGAAATCCACTTTAAGGTAGGATTACGGTTTAGTCATAGGTCTCGGACTATGGGGATCATATGACTAAACCGTATGACTACTACTATTACTACTACACCACATCACTGTGCCTAGAGCTGAGTTGCCCCTTTACAGTTTAGGAATGATGTGGGTGAGAAGAAGTCTGATTGGGCTCTTGTTGCTCTACATACATACATGCCCGATATATGGGGTACCGAGAGCCAGAGCGCTAGCCACTCGGCCATCAGGCCCCAAAACCATATGACTGTAGAACATTCGCGTAGGGCTGACTTCTCCTGTCCTAAACTCTGCCAGTAAACTGACAGCCTCGGCCTACTATGGGGTTGTTGCGCAAAGAATATCTTAGATTATGTATTTCATTAATTTTAGTTACATTTATTGACTAATAAACATAGTAATATTTTATAAGTTTTATTTGCTTGTTTTTCTTAACATGTGTTCTAAGAAAGTTAAAAGAGATTGCCTTCAAATCATTTCCAATCCCTGAAAATCATTAAAAAATATTTCGATATTCCTCAAACAGTTTCAGAAATTATTACATTTCAAACGTCTTTCTACTTCGTTCAATGAATTCAAATCTGTTTTTGCGCAGTACTTTTAGGATTTTTTTTTTTTTTTTTTTTTTTTTTTGTGCGGTTTATGGAAAGAAATTGATCGCCACAAAACATATTACGAATAATTAATAAAAAGAAAGATCGGATTCAAGCATGTTTTTCTCGATCCCTATCCTTCAAAAAACATGTGTTTTATTAATTTTGATATTAATTAACTTAAATAGTATCTGTAAATCATCTATAAACTATAATAAACAATGTCTGTATAGCTCATCGTGGATTTTTTTTTTTTTTTTTTTTTAACAACTGTGGGCCACTTTCTCCATTTATGAATATCACAAACACCCACGAAGACGAGTGGAAGGAAGCATGACATTTTCTTCCGGGGTTAATTTTAAGGGTAACTGCTTTCAATCATCATGTATGGCAGAAAACACAGAAAAGTTATGTATCAGGCGAAAACTGATGTAAAAACTGAACTCCTGCTTTGGAACCTGAACTCCCTTGGTAGCACATATATCTCCCACAATTTGGGCATTTTAGTTGCAGAAATACATCAACACATAAACTTACTTTAGCAGCTAGTAGAGTAATAGATTTACTATCGATATCAAACATCACTTACATAAATTGTGTAACAAATTCATACAAAAATGAAAATAAATTAATGAAAACATTCCATCCTCAAATCTGCTTCTATCAATTTTACAAAGGAAGGTAATTACATAAATTAGCAGCAAGACAATACAGTTATAGTGAGAAATTTAGTGTAATGAGCATTCTAATTTCGTTTTTTCTTTATATTAAGACTACATTTATCTTTCATGTTTTCATAATTTTTTAGACTACATCTATAAAACATATTGCACTTTTTTTTCTTTATGCATATATCTCTGTGTGTACGACATTATTTTCTAAAAAGTAAGCTGGACAAACAAGGTTGTTAATTTTTACTAGAAATTAACTTTCACCAATCTTGTATCTAACTTATTTAATGCTATTTAACAAGCAATTACTTGTGAAGTAAAAAAGTCACCACAATCTTCGACAGCATGATTTGTTCTAATTAATTATTAAATAATATTTTAATTTATAAAATAATTAATGGTTTCCCAATCTTTTTTTAATCACCAATACGATATCATTAAAGAGGGGAAGAATGGATATTATAAAAATAAATATCTATACTCCTATATAAATATCATCATAGATATAGAATAGATATCAGAAGATATCTGCCAGAATATATATCATAGATATCTGAAGATATCTCCCAGAATAGAATAATAGATATAAGAAGATATCTCCCAGAATAGATATCATAATAGATATAAAAAATTAATGATATCTATTATGATATCATTATTTTTTTTTTTTTTTTTTTTTTAAGAATGAAATGCTTAAAATTGCGTCTGGGTTTTTTTTTTTTTTTTATTTTTATTTTAATTTTTTTTTTATAAATAACATCGCGTGTGTTAATGTAAACGTTTTAAGCTAGTTTACCCATCTACAAAACCCTATGTTAAAAACACTATTTCACTATACACTATGCTAAAAAGAAATATTTCGAATAAAATATATGCTTGTGGATAATTTTAACAAATGCGAAATAGAAATCCATCCTGTTGTGTCGCTCGAGAGAGATGCACAGAGAATTGCTTGACAAAAATCAGAATTATTTCCATTTCACTTCTACGCACGACGAAATATTCACAGCCTATTTGATAAAACAAAGACTTGCAGAGGAACGCTCCTTGAAGATACTGGTAAATGCTTACAAAATCCGCTTGACGGAATATACCGGGGACAATTTAAAAAGAAAAACGAGAAGGGAAAAAGTTGTGCTAGGGCGATGTGACACGATCAGCGGAGCGACACGAAAATCTTGTTTCTCCAACCTTTTCCACCACCCCACCTGACTACCCCCGCATTCAACATCACCCCCCTACACCCCCTACCTCTCGTCAACCCCCCTACGCTCACCTTCTGTTTTACGCGCTTCCGATCCGCGAATGCAATGCATGGCTACCATTTTTAAGAACTCATCGCTGGCTTTGAAAGTTGAAATGATAGCTTTGCAACAAACAGTCTTGCTAAGTTGCGTTGAAGTCTCTAAAAACTAAAAAATTTCATTGACAGACATTTAAGCTGATTGCTCTAATAAGGAAAATTTAATTTTTTTTTATTTTATTTAAGACCTTGATGAAAATTCCTCTCTCCTCAAGTCATCACGAGTTAACTAAATAATAAATCAAGTGCAATTAACCTTTTAGTTCCAATTGAATAAATGCTGTTACTTTAATTAATCTTACGATTCATCTAATTTTTTTTTTACTTATTTTTACAAGTAGTGAAGATTTTTTTTTTTTTTAAATTTTTAATTATTTAATTGGCTCAATTGTGGCACAGTATTACTACACTTTAAATAGCATGCAAAAGGGCGTATTTACTTCCCTATGGTGCTATAGTTACTATTTTGAATAATGAATAGACTAGGGCCGAGTGGCTAGCGCTCTAGCGCTCGGTGCCACAGGTTTCGGGTTCGAATCCCGGTGGTACAATGGATGTTTGTAGTGGTTCGGAATCCACATTAAACCGTAGGTCCCGGTCTCCTATGACCGTAAAGCATCACATTGCCCAATCAGACTTCTCACCCGCATCATTCCCAAATTGTAACGGGGAAACTCAGCTCTAGGCACAGTGATATTGTGTAGTCTAATAGTAGTAGTAGTAATAATAAGGAATATACTATATATAATGAGAAAGAGTCCTACATCAACAGTGAAATTACTTGGTTGCAGTTTTCTGATTTCTTTCCCTGCACTACATATAAAAATGAGTTCTTCATCTGCTTTACTGGCATTACAGCCTCGTACAGGCTTCAGCCTCCAATGCAACAGCTCTCCATGTGTCTCGCTCCAATGCCAATATTTTCCAGTTAATAATTTTCAGTTGTCTAAGATCCTTTTCGACATTATCAATCCACATTTCCCCTGGTCTTCCTCTCTTGCTATTGTCCAGCATTTTACATAACATAATCCTTTTAAGGATGTTTCCCTCATACTGAATACGTCCGAGCCAGCGGATTCTTTGTGACTTGATGTATCTCACAAAGTCTCTATTTTTAATTGGGTATTCAATTTCTTTGTTTGGTCTTCCAATCCATGTGTTATTGTCAATTTGTCCAAAAATTTTTCTCAACATTTTTCTTTCAAAGACCCTGATGTAAACCGGGTTCTTAGCTTTTAATGTCCACGTTTTTTCAGCATACGTGACAATCGACCTTATTAGAGTCTTATAAATCAAAAGTTTTGTTTTCGTGGTATAAATCGTGTTATACAACCTTTTATTTGCTTACAAAAATGTGAGTTGGTTACCACTAAAATTCCCCTCAGGAAACACGGTAAAAAGATGAATTTGGTTTATCAGAGTGACGATCATCATCACAAAGGTGTTAACAACCCGAGATGAGGTGCTATAAACCCGATCTTCCAGTTTCAAAATTCATCGATCAAATTAAAATTTTATTTTTGTTGTGGTTGTGACTAATCCTCGGCAGCGCGGGACGGACTACCCATGAGTAGTCTACTCATACATAGAGGAAAAGGAGCCGATTACTGTTGTGATGGAGTAGGTAGGTAGGTAGATGTCACTAAAGAAGGAGGGCACTGCCTTCAGGGAGGAATTCTAGTGAGAACAACCCAACATTTGCATATTATCGTATGGGAGAAATCCCTGCTAACTCCAATCAAGTAGTCCGACTAACGAAGCAAGAGGCTCAGTATCACAAACACCGTGTCTCCTCATTTTTAAACAATGTCTACAACAATGCCGCAGCGGATTGAACTTCAGTCTAACGCTCAACAGCGACGCACATTACTACTGAGCCAAGAATCGAGCAATTTTATTTTACCTCTTACTATGGTTTGGCTAGAATATGTTACTCCAAATATATACTGGACCAGGTTTGGAAGAAAGCGCAAATAACTGACTTGATTTCATTTTTTATTCTTTTCTTGATATGAGGTTAATCTGCTAATCGACACCTAAAAGTGTAAAAATTAGTAATAAAGGAATTAATTATATATATTATAAGCGTTGGATATCTTATTTCCCATAATTACATTATTTGAATCTCTCTCTATTCTTTATATACGCTGGCTTCCAAAAAACTGGTTAAAAATCAGGAAAATTGCTTTATAATAATAATGGATAAATAAACATTTCTATGTTATATTAATTCATTTATATTTTATATTTGTTTTCATTCTAATACTGCCAACACTGATAATTTTTAAAATGTCACCAAATAAAAGTGTAGGTTAGTTAGTAAGGGCTCGTTCCCACCGAGGCGTGAAGCATTGAAGATTCACGCGGCAGGTAAGAAAATTTTTTCGACCCCTTCACAGCGGAACGTCAGCATTAGCATTACACCTCGTGAAGTTCCGCTTCGAGTTGAAAGTTTGTCAACACGAAGTGGTGGATTTCAAACCGGTTTCAGGCGAACGTGGTGAGGCTAGTGATTGGTCAACGCTTCACGCTTAAACGCCTCACGCCTTGGGGGGAACGAGCCTTAAGGCATTACTATATTAGGTATTCTATCACATCGAATAATGAAAACTTTTTTGGATATTATTATTTGAAACTTATTTCTTTAAATTCTTCTTTCAATTTCTCTGTACACTTAGTTAATATTTTTTAATATAATATATCAAATTTAAAACATTTATTTTCCTCTGAAACTGAGAAATATCTGTTAGTATATATTAAATTCATTCTCTAAGAATTTACACATCATTAAAAGGTTAAAATGTCAGTTACAAACCACTACAATAAGAATTGCTGACAATGAGCATAATGGTTTTCAATAAAGAGTGTGTCTGACCTCAAGTACCAAAGCTTCAATCTTTTCCAAAATCTTAATCAAATTTCAATAAACTAACTCCAAAACCTTCTAAGATTAAAATTCATCAGTAAACTGTTTATTGAAATGATAAACTAATATAAAAGTTACGCAAAAGAAGTAGATATGTTTATTATTAAATGCATCAGAAATACAAACTTTTTTCAAAATTTAAGAGAGAATATATGAACACAAATATAAGGCAGTTCCAGACTTATTTATCTTTTGTATGCAGAAAATACTAGATATTTTAGTTCATTTCCTTACTAACGAAAAAGCTTTATAAACCACAATAATAAGAATTGCTGACAATGAACATAACGGTTTTCAATAAAGAGTGTATTCGGCTTTATCTAATCTATTTAGCTAACGTATCTTTTTTTGCATTTACAGCCTTAATTTAAAGTATTCCCGACTCAGTGGCAATGCTCACCGCTGGTGAGCATAGGAGCTGAGGTTCAATCAGCTGGCGACTTTGTTGTAGACTTTCAAAAGACGAGGAGACTCGATGGCGTTTGTGATGTTCAACATCTTACCAAGTTAGTCAGACTATCTGGTGGGAGTTTTTCCGTGTTTTCTCCCATACGATACCCAAATGCTAGGTGGTTCCCACTAAAATACCTCCTTCTGGAAGGCATTGCCCTCCTTCTTCAGCGACTCGGAGACTTCTACCTGTGCTACTCTATCGCAACAGAAGCTGCCCTCTCTTTCCCTCCATCCATGAGTAGATTAATCATGGGTTGTCCGTCCTGCACTGCAGGACACTGAGGACTAGACACACATATAAAGTATCACTTGAATAGTTATGTTTCTAATTAACTTAGACCATTTGTGATACTTTCCTGCATTTGGAAAAAAACCAATTCTCAAATAATGAGTTATTCATTGCACTAAATTTTGCTATTTAAAGTTTTTACATTTTTGCAAATAGTAATTAAACACTTTATTAATTGTAACTTTATTTCAATGTGTTCTTGTTTTCAAATTTCGGGCATTTTCACTTAAATCATGCACTTCTGGAACAGACGATATTTAGCAATGTGGCCTTGAGTGCCTGTTACGTTGTACCCACATTGGTCTCCCGCAATTTGGAACAAGGATCAGCACAGACACGAGAGCTTTCAGATAGGCTTGTCAGTTTTCAAACCGAGTATCCTTAATTTGGAAAGACTACTCACCATCTAGTCACCTACAAATCGTAAAGTTTCAAATCGACGTCCTGAGAAAAAATCGATATGGAAATTCGGAAGTACTAAATAAAATAAATAAAAGCAAATTGTGCTGAATAATGGGCTTTTGGAATTAAGTAAACCAAGTTATTTCATAAAAAAAAACATTATATCAAAACACTTGAATAAAATTGCTTCTTTTATAATGCTACGCAAAGGATAAATATTTTTAAAAAATATAGCCATTATGACCATGTCAGACAAAACAAATTTGTTTAGAAAAAAAATATATACAACAGCTAAACTTTTCCAAAAAGATTTAAAAAGACTATTTAACTTTTTTTTAAAAATAATATTTTTAGTTAAACGAAATTTCTTTATGAAAAAAAAACTTACATAGTGGAGAGAAATTAACTCATATTTGAAACCTCAGAAATTTGCTACCTTTGCCCAAAGATCTTAAATTGCGGTATATAATAAAGGAATAGCATACTTATAGTACTAAGAACATCAAACTTTAATTGACACATCTCAACATAGTATTATTAAGATATGTGGTAAATTTACATTTAAAATTATATTTTAAGAAAAAGATAAGAAATTATATTCCTCTGTTAGTTCTATATACATATATCCCGTTTTTATACATATATCTAACACAAAGTTACAAAACTAAATGTCGACAGAAAAACGGCTGCTATCATCACAAGATTACGGATGAAGCACCACAAAAATATGAAAATTTCTGCTGATGACATTAAAAAATTGCTCTGATGTCGAGTTTACTCCTCGTCATGTCTTGGATTACCACCTGTTACAGCCACCATGCATTGTCTGGGCCATCCCTTCGGAAGAGGATTTATCCTCTGATCTGGCAATCAACAAAGCCAATATTATTCGGGTGCACCACGATATTCGATTTTCTTGTACTCTCCAGGCGATACGACAACAACAACAACATGCATACATATATATATATATATATATATAGTCACCTTTCACTTATGAGCATTTTTAAAACCACGAGGGAACTTCCTTAGATCCTTTGCATAGAATTTTTGCACCCCTGCACCAATCCACACTAAGGATTTTAGCATTACATATTTAATCAATAAAAACGTTGGGAAGCATGTTGCTTCTTCAAGTGGGGGAAAATGCGAAATCCCCCAGAATACTACTGTGTCCAAAAATTAAGACCAATTTTTATTTATTTCAAAAACTCTTTATTTATTCTTCCAAATTTATTTCAGCGCCTTCAAAGTAATCCCCTCCGGACACAATGCACTTATGCCAACTTTTTTCCAATTCTCAATGCATGCTAAAAAGTAATAGGTAGGGATGGCCTTCAAAGCGCGCGGCGATTCACGTTGAATCTCTTCAATCGACTCAAAATGGTGTCCCCAGAGTGGTCTTTTGAGTTTAGGGAATATCAGAAGTTGCACGGTGTGAATACGATGGTGTGGAACGATATGGGTTTCATTTTTGGCGAAAAAGTCACGAAGAATGCAGCAGAATGCGAAGAATCAATGCAGTGTGAGCTGGAGAATTATCGTGATGCAAAAACCGAGAGTTGTCTTTCCATAAATGTGGCCTCTTTTTACCAATAGCTTGACGCAAATGACGCATAACACTCAAATAATATTCCTTGTTGACAGTTTGGCCCGGCAGAAGGAATTCATAATGCACCACACCACAATAATCAAAGGAAACAGTCTACAGTTTTGAGCGACTTAGGCGTGCTTTTTTCGTTCTTGCTTCACCTTTGTCACGATATTCGCTCGATTGATCGGTTGTTTCCGGGTCGTAAGCTTAAATCCAAGTCTCATCTCCAGTTATGATGCAATTCAACTTGTCCTGATAGTCAGAAAGCATTTTTTCTCACACTTCAACGCAACTATGTTTATCCAAAATATTCAGTGTTTTCAGTACCAATCGAGATTTGGCGCGTTTGAGGCCCAAAACATCTTTTAAAATGAAATTGACCAATCCTTTTGAAATTCCAACATTCTCAGCGAGATCTCTAATTTTAAATCTATGGTTTGCTAGCACCAAATCACTAATTGTTTGGAAGTCAGCTTCGTCGGTTGAGGTTGGTGATCAGCCAGAGCGCTCTTCGTCTTCAACGCGTTTTCTGCCTTCTTTGAACTGTTTATACCACTTCTAAACATTTCTTTCCGATATAGTTTGCTCATAGAATGTCTTCTGCAACATTCTATGCGTTTCCGCAAAGAAAATTCAATACAAGTTCTTTTCTCAATTAATTCAAACATTTCAAAAATCACATTTAACGTCTCACAAAGCCAAGCTTAACTCAAACACTAATGAATATTTTGACGTGAAATTTCACACAGATGTCAAGGACAGTGCCAACAACCTAGGAAAGAAAAAAATTGAATTTCCATATGCCAGGTAAATTTAAATTAAAAATTGATTTTACTTTTTGGGCACAGTAGTACAAGGTCAAGGTTCTAACGAGAAAAAAATTCTGATCTAAAATTAGAGCATGTGCATTATTGCATTCTATTATTATTTTTCTTTCTCTAGTTATTTAAAATCATAAATGGCACCAGATAGTATATTTAAAAATAACTTTAAAAGGCAACATGGAATTGAATTATTTAGAATCATAAATGGCATCAAATAATATGCTTAAAATTAACTTTAAAATGCAACATGTTTTATTTCTAGTCATTGCTTTTGTTAATTACAGTTGTTCCATTTCATATAAATTACCTCATTAACAGACGATTCTAAGTATACTCATATATCATATTTGTATCTTTTTGAAAATCCCCCTCGTGATGTCATACAATTGATAAATGTTATTCTGTAACGATTTTATATCATTTTACAGGAATTTGATCAGATGTCCAATACCCGGAACATAGTGAGGAGCTATGTGTTATTTAATGCTTATGACCGTTTGAATTTATTTTCCGTTTTTTTTTCTTTCAAAATAATGATAATAGTAGCGATATATCGTAGAGTGATGTTGAAAGGTCTGGTGAGGAATCATAGGATTATAATAATTCTACTGTGTGATCTGAATGGTTAAATTTATATTCGAATTTCTATAATAAAAATAATAATAAGGGATGAAAATTTATTGATCAGAATTTTAATAATACACATTTTCGTTTTAAGGAAATAAAATTGTTCTGAAACAATACTGTATTTGAAAAGAAAAGCCATTATTGGGTTAGTAATTTCTTGCAAATTTGGAACCTGAGACGTCTGGTTCTTTCATCTATTTCAGAATTTGAATAAGTTAGTCCTTCAACTGGACACAATTTGGCAAAGAATCCTTAATGTGCCAAGTGTTTCTTTTCTGTTTTTAATCTTAAAACCAGAAAGTGTCGAGATCTGATGATGGTTTCTTGACTGTCATGATTTCTTCGTATTTTTAGCTGAAGTTCTGTTACATTCGTATTTTTTTTTTTTTTTTCTGTTTCTGTTTTTATGATAATAACAAGATAAATCTCAAAATTGTTTGATCACAGAATGCTCAACAGACACTTCGATCACTTTGTGTTAAGCAAATTTCAGTAAATTTTCTATGAAAGAAAGTTCAAAACAGCAGTAATCGTTTAGCTCAGTCAATACTCCACATTATTAGACAAAAGATTATTCTTAAGCTAAATATAATAGCTTCTATAGCATTAGCTTAAGTCATTAATATTGTTATTATTATAAATATTCAACCTTCCACTCACTTTTGAGAAAGATGGCAGACCTCATATAATAAAATCTAAAAATTAGCATTTCGAGTGATCAAAATTATTCAAAGTCTAAGATCAAAATTAAATATCAAATTACAGAACTAAATGTCGGCAGAAGAACATCTACTACTCTCACAAGATTAAAGATGAAGCACCACAAAAATATGAAAACTTCTGCTGGTGGCGTTAAAAAATACCAAAATTGTGGCAACTGACCTGATGTCGAGCGTTCTCCTCATCATATCTTTGATTGTCAAGCTGTTGCAGCCGCTATACATTGTCTGGACCATCCATCAGAAGAAGATTATACTCCGAGCTGAATAATCAACATAGCCAATATTATTCGTTGCACCGTGATATTTGATTTTCTTGTATTCTTCTGGGGATACGACATCAACAACAACAAAAAGACTTTGTTGGTTAGTTAATGGAAAATATCACAAAATTAGTTGCTGGATCAAGTATTAATTTGTGTCATTTGACATTGTGTTTTTAGTAACAACATACTTGTGCCTTGACTTTTTCTTTCTTCTCTTATAAAACTAAATTTTTTTTTTTATTTGCTTCACTTTTTGCAAAGAGTGATTTCATAGCAGCATCATAAATAATCAACCATTTTCAAATAACTTGAATGGCATGTAAAAAATAAAAAAAACATTTTCAAAATAAAAAAAATTATTCGTATTTATTCTCCCTTAACCTCCTTTATAACGATATCGTTTCCTATATTTCTCATAGCAAATAACTATACTAAACAATACTTAAAGGACAGTAATAAAACTATCTGAATAATAATAAATTGAAGATAGTATTCAGTGTACCTAACATTTTCACAATAACAACTTCTACAGTACATATTTTTTATTTTATTTTTTAGTGCTTTAAAAACTAGTCCTCTCGTTAAAGACAAAATTTTTCAGAGTCAAGTATAATAGCACAGAATCTAAACCCAAGTTTATATCACGAGCGCATCTTTCTTCAAGTACCCAAATAATTCATGTCAGCAATTTTATCTGTATATAATATTTAGAGAATACAAGTATAAAAACTGGATTATACCGTTTATTTTTTTTCCTTCCTTTCCCCTTTTTACACAATGTACATACTTTATCACAAATGCTCCATTTTTTTTTTTTTTTTTTTTTTTTAAATCTTTTTCTCTTTTTTTTTCGAATTCAGACACCAGCAGAGCAACCCTACATGAATCTACCCCCCTCCCTCCTACTTCGCATTTTTTAAACCCCCCAACCATTTTTTTTTTTTTGTTTATTTAATTTTTTAACTTCTCCCCTCCATTTTTACACCCTCCCCCCCCTCCCACAGTTCCACCCCGTTCAAAGCCCTTCTTTTCGGCAACCCTTATACTGGCAGCATCCAGCCCTGGCTTCACCTCACGCCCCAGGGAGCAGTTGTGCATATAAATGGCATCATTACCGACCGTGGAAAATGCCAGGGCGCACACAGAAAGAAGGGCGTCAGGGAAAGAGAATAGCATGGAAGGGGGGGGAGCAGACGCAGCACAGAAAGAAGAAAGAAAGAAAAGAAAAGAAAGAAAAATGCTAAACCGACCGATAGACAGACGGACAAGTCTGAGAGAGAAAAGATTTATGAATGAAGAAGGGGCATGATGTCGCTTCAATGACCACGTTTTAACGTCATAACGTATATCGAAAGGACCAACTTTCTTCCCACCATCTCCCTCGGAAAATATTTAAAAGGAATTCTTCTGCTCGGGAATCAGGATGCATCGTTGGTGGAAGGGATGTAATATTTGGAGAATCTCCCCTCTTAAGTGTTCCGCCCATTAATATTACACTTTTCATTAATTTGTATAGATAGATGTAGATTTAAGGATCTAGATTAGAAAAATGTTAATGCAACCATCTTTTATCTGAATTTAATTTATCTGAATGACAATGTAGCATACGTAGAATTTTCGGAAGGTGATTCTCTGGTTGAGGGGTGGTTGGGGGACTCTTGTTCCTTTCTAAGTACAATATGACCAGCCAACCACTGCCAGATGAAGAGAAGACTTTGCCTCGCTTTTTTTGTATATTTAGAAAATGCCTATACAACGTTAAAAATACTCCCACTATACGAGCTAACTGTTGAGGCTGGACATTTTGCACGCAGTGTTAAATATCCATCGAGTCTCTTCGTTTTTTTAATACAGTGACTTCAATGGATCGCTAGCGGCCTAAGTGTCTAGCACTCTGGCCTTTGATACCACCGGCTTCAGATTCGAATCCTTAGTGGTTCGGAATCCATGTTAAACTGTAGGTCCCCGTCTAATTAGCCCAAAAGCGTACACAAAATGACAGTAGAGCGGCAAATCAAACCATTCAATGGATCGCTAATGGCCCTCCTTCACTTGGCTACACAAGTTCCCTCTGGCTCATAAGCTTATGTTTGATGGAGAAGATGGAAGTTCGTGTTTTAAATGTTATTTGCTTTTATTTTTTAAAATTTATCTAAACTCAACTTTAAGATTAAGTATACCTTTCTATTGTATAGTTGTCATTGTCATTGCTATGAAGCGAAAAAATACTTTTCACCTCTCTCAAAACTCGAAACGTAGATAATTACCGAATGTTATAATAAAATGAAGCTATATAATATCCGTTAGTAACAAAAATTATTAGCTGCCTTTACATCTATAATATTCGTGTCTCACTGGCAAAGCGTGTTGCTGGTGAGCATTAGGGTGGACGTTAAATCCGCTGGCGGCTTTGTTGTAGACACTGTTTCATAAAACGAGATGGCTCGATGGCCTTTGTTCAACATCTTGCCTCATGAATCGGACTACCTAATGGGAGTTTTCCGGGGTTTCTTCCATATGATACTTAAATGCATCTCGAAACAACTTTTTAGTTTATTTATTTGCCCCTAAATATCCTGCCGAAAGGCATTGCCCTTCTTCTTCTACAACACAGAGCAAGTCAGACTTCTGCCTACGGGTGGTTCATCTCAATAGAAGCTGCTCTACCCCTTCCCTCCTTCCATGAGATCACACGGATTCATGAACTTGGTCTAGATGTTGCTGTCGACCAAGTGGTATAAGAAACAACAACATCTATAATATAATTTATAGATATCTTGTATAATTCTTTTCTGACCATTAACTATATCCTACAATATACTTGTTAATATATTTAACCTCAAAATAAAAAACTTGATCTAAATTAGTGCAATAACTACAATTATATTAAATTAAGTTTCATTCGTGTGCAGGGCTTCTTAAGCATTTTTGCGCGAGGACACCTTCTAAAATATTATTTTTTAAATACGTAAAAAATAATTTAATTTAATTGCATTAAAAACAATTTATAAAAAAATTTATACGCATGTTTCTACTTAGACCTATTAAATAATAATATGCAAAACTTAAGCAACTGTCTTTTTCTGCAACGTTTAGTCGTATCTCCACAAGAAATATTAATAGAGATAGGAAATTCAGAATACAGTAACTATATGTGTACTAATGCAAAATTGAATAGAAAGCATACAATATGAAATCAAGCAAATAGAAGGCTTTATTGAAAGAACAGCGTTGCAAAGTGGAAAAGAATGCTTGAAAAGTTTCCAGAAGTTCAAAAAACGAAATCTGAGATAAAGAGATATTTTTGTTTATGCCCCTTGTACTTGATTAGAATTTTCGGAGAAGAACAGTTTCCCCGTTACGCACCCTCGAAAATCATCTAATTTATTATCGTCTAATTTTTTTTCGCGTGTATCTGATAGCTTTTCAATGCTAAAAAATTTGTTAGATTTATTTTTTTTATGGATTTGAATCCTTCATTCCTTTTTCTTTTATTAAATTATGATAAATTATTAGAGATTTAAAATATTTAATAATGATTCGAAAGTTTTACCTATGAAGTGAAGAGAAAAAAGTCAATTTTCCCCAAGTTATTCCGGAACTTCTTGCATATATATTATCTATAATATGTTAACAAATCTATAAAATAAAATCTTATCCATATTTGCTCCATTTTGAGATAATGTCAGATTTATATTTGTATCGATTTCTTTTTAAATTTTTCATTGTTCGTTAACTCGTTATTTCTTTTATATTCTGATTCGAGAGAATTATCTAAGAGTTATTATCGATGATGTTTATTTTGATTTTATATGTGATGATAAAAAAATCTTTTAAGTGATCCTATTGCTAAAAAGAAACCAAATTTGTATTCGAAAATATGGGCGTGTTATTTATATTCGTGTAAATTTCTATTCGAGTAAAAAAATTGACTCTTTTTCTACAGTTTATAAAAATAAATGGAATTATTGCAAAACAGAAAAAAGGTTTTTGTTAAAAAAAATTATAAGCTCGTTAAATGCGACCATTTGATTTGTCTTAGAAGCGTACTTTCCCCGTTGTGAAATGTCGTTCAAGGACATCCTTTGAAGAAGTGTGACTAGCGCTCTGGGGCTCATTACCACAGGGTTCGAGTTCCGGCGATGACATGGATATTTGTAGGGGTTCGGAATCCACTTTAAAACACTTACTTTTTCAATCTAATGTGACTGTAGAGCGTTGGGCGTAGGGTTGATATCTCTACCCCTTAAAAAGAAAACAACTCTAATCTCGAAATCTGCCAATAGGCAGGCGGTCTTGGCCCACCATGAGGCTGTTGTGTCAAAGAAGAATTACATTCTCATTGATATACATTTTCTTATCACTTAACTTAAAATAATCACCTTTTTTATTATTTACATAAAAACATTTTATATGTTTATGTTTTATTATAATTCTGTTTAATACGTTTTTATTATATATTGATACAAATATACATTCGAAGAAAATAAACCTTATACAACAAACGTGAAATTTTGGAACTTTTCCGAATAACCTAATATCCAGTTAAATATTGTTCTGAGAGTTTTAAAACTGCTAAATTTGAATTCTTTATCCCCAAAAACCCTTTTGAAACAATTTTCAGAATGAGTGGATCAAAAGCTGATTTTATGCTAGAAATCAGGGTGTTTTGTCACGTTGTGCGTTGGCACAAATTCTTGTTTGCCTAAGAGGAAGAACAACAAGCAGATGTTCCTTATTATGTGATATGACCTGCCTTAATTTCAATGGTTGTTTCAATGTCCATTTCTAAGAAAGCATTTGTTTAATTTATTCAGTGTTCTTCGATAGATATAATCGTACCGAAAGGCGTTTTTCCAAAGCATTCCACATATGTTCCATATAATTTTAATCTATATGGTCAGTCTGATTAATAAGTGCTGGTCAATCTCATCTAATGATATTTTAATCTTTTTAAAAGTAACTCAACAGAAAAGGATTCTCCTTTACATGAGGTTGTCGTCCATAAAAACTCAATTTGCCCCAATAGCATCTCGGTATGTGAGGGAGGATTCCATCCTGACATTAATGATCTCCGTCGAAAATTTAGAGCTCCATCCATTCTATAATCACAATGCCCTCAGATGAGCACGGTGGAACCAACCTAACTGCGTCTTTCTCTAATGTTACTGAGATAAAACCGCATCCATATTCTCTCAAAAAAATCAACTATAGGTGATAATCACGTTCAAAAATTGGAAAAAGGATGTGACTCCATTATCAAGATATTCAGTCTTCGTTTTCTTTATGGCAATTTAAACACTGCCTCCGTGGGCAGCTGACAATGGGATGCATCACTGAGGATGGAGGGCAAAAAAGATATGATACATAATTTGTAAGCAGACAGTAATTTTATTACACAATAAGCACGATCAGTACAATGAACGCCGAATTCAGTAAAAAGATTATTTGTATTCAGATAACAGGAACAAGACGTCATAGGTGACACGAGGACAATCAAAGAAGTTTAGTTTGTGCAGTAATTAAGACTATAATAAACGGAAAGACGTAACCTAAGGAAATCTTAAGTTTAAGCACTGTGGTCAGACACCTTCACAACCTTTATGGAGGTGTCTAATCACAGTAAAGTGCGATATTTGTCATCCCGTTGTTATGCTCAACTGCTGACCAATGTTGGCCACTGATTGGTATCTATTTCGTCCTAAGACGAGATATTTGTATTCCATTAGCATTGTTTTGTTTATAGCCGACCACTACCAACCTTTCTCACAACTGCAGCAGTGGTTTAAGAAGGGAAGGGGCCTATGAAGAAGGGGCCTATGAAGCTACACTGTTATCCACTCCACATTCTTGGGCCCCACTTGTCACACTACTCTACCTCAAGCTCATTAATCCATCCCCCAAGTGTAAAATCGTCAAATAATTTTTTTTAGGTATATCACATGTACGAACTCATCAAGCATCATTGAGCGCGGTCAGTACTTGGGTGGGTGACCACCTGGGAACACCGCGTGCCGTTGGCAAATTTGGGACCTGAATGGCCGAGTGTCTAGCGCTCTGGTGCTCGGTGTTACAGGTTTCGGGTTCGAATCCCGGCGGTGCCATGGATGTTTGTAGAGGTTCGGAATCCACTTTAAGCCGTAGGTCCCGGTCTCCTATGACTGTAAGAGCGTCACAGAGCAAAAGTCAGGCTTCTACCTACGGGTGCTCCATCACAACAGAAGCTGCTTCCTTCCCCTTCAATCATGAGTACGTATGGGCTCGTGGGCTTGGCCAGCCAAGTGGGATAAGAAACAACAACAAACACGAACTCACTTAAACTTGAAATTTCCTTAGATCACATCTTTCCTTTTACTGTAGTCTTGCACAGAGCAAGCTGACTGATTTTTGTGTCCCCGCGCCACCTGTTGCATACAAATCACCTTTTTACTAAATTTTCTCTTCATTGTATTGATCATACATACTTATTATGTAATTTTATGGCTATCTGTTTAAAAATTTTATTGTTGCTCTTAAATTTTTCACACCAGTGTATTAAAATACAGCATAATTTAATTATTATTATTAAAAGATTTCCAATTCGAATACTGATGTTGTTTATTTACCATGAAATTGTTTTGGCATATAAGACAATCTTCATTGTAGTAGGTAATCATAAAAACAACTATTAAAATATTTGTTGCATACATTTGCTTGAAAAATGCTGGATTTTATTTGAAGTCAGTAAAAATAAAGTTAAGATTTTTTTTTTTTTCAGGTTCAAGTACTGGTGGTTTTATTTATATAACTTTTATTTGTAAATATTTAACTGTTATTTTAATTAATTATTTTATTGTTTATTAAATATTTAACTTTCCATCTGACTGTCAGTTTATTATCAAAAGCCTTCATGAAGTATTTTTTTTTCAATATTTTGTTTAAAGGCATTTCAAGAAACTTTGATTATTTACTTCCTTTTGATGCAGTTGCTTTCTTTCTTTTCAAGTTGTCATTTCTTTTTAATAATTATCAAATTATCTTTTTAATCAAGTTTCCCTTTCTTCTTACTCATTTTATTTCTCATTATTCAAATACCATCATTACCATCTAATTTAACTTTAATTGTTTATCCATCTTTTAAAAAAGTTGAACTTTTGTGTTTAAATATTAGTTTTAACCAAAATTAACATTAAAATACTATACATATATTTTTTACGGTTTAATTATAAAAAAGTAAACCTAATTTAACGGTATAAAATGTAAATTTATCCTTTATTACAAGATTGCAATTCAAGAATGAGTATTGAAAATTAATTCCTTCCATATTTCTATAATTAATATCTCAACGAAATATAAAAATAAAACAAACAAGTTTTCTACCATTCTCATATTTCACTTATAAACGGTTTAATCCTTCACGTAATAGGAATGGAAAACAATAGAAAATCCAATTTCAGTTTGCATTTTTATGCTTATCATTAAGCCTTTCATAAACGAAATATAGATAGCATTATGTATAAGTCCCATTTAAACATATGTAAAAAAAGAGTTCTCAGAGGAACACATTTCTAGGCAGGTATACTATTTTCTTTGCTTAACAACAGACCTTTTACTTGTAACAACTCGTATTATAAATCCCAAAAAGCTTAACTACATGGTTCCCAAATAAAATAAGCAAATATTTTTCACTCGCTTTCTTCGCTTATATCTAAGAAGATTATCGACATTCGAAACATCGTCTTACGACTCTCCCGAATAAGATGTATCCTCTCTAAGACATTTTGCAATTATTCTTATTTCACTTAACATAATCTTCCGGGGAAGAATGTTCTAGCAAAGTGAAGAAGACGGGGGTATTAGCAGCGACATAAACAGAATTCCACCCCGTCTCTCGTATATATAATCTTCCTCCAGGCTCAAACAAGAGACTCCGAACGTATGGAACACACGATCAAATAAATTGAGTAGCAAGCTACCCCTTGTAGTTCCTTCTAGCAGCAGCTACGAGAACCTAAAGAAAGGATTAAGGATTATTTAAAGTCGATTATTTTTTTCTTTTTGCTTCTGCTTTTCTATTCCTGCCTCCTGAGTTCGACTGAGTGAGTCTGAGTGAGTGAATCTTTTAACTGGGAAAAAGAAAAAAGAAAATGAAAAAGCAAACGAAAATATAAATAAAAAAACAAAAAGAATGTGCGATGAAGCGAAGTGAAGGGCATTCAAAATGCATTTGCATGAGAAGAAGAAGGAACTCCCAAAATTGAAAATTGCGTTTTCCCTTTGTTTACAAAACGAGGAAAAAGGAAAAATAAAAAAAAGGGGATATGTGTATATTTATATATATATTTTTCCAGAAGGAACATCCATGCGCTTCCATAGTCTGCTAGGCGGTAAACACATCAAGTATTAAAAAGAACGCCATTTCAAAAGGCTTATCACAGTAAACACATTATTCTCTCTTTTCATCGCTGCTGTTCTGTTTGTCTTTCTTTCCCGAGCTGTTATCTTTTTTTCTTTTTCTTTTTATTCTTTCTTCTTTCTTCTTCTACGCTCAATGAAATACGCATTCGAGTAGGAACAAACAAAAATAATTTCCTTCAGTTGAATCCAATTCTATACCAGGACGCTAATGTACTACGTTTCAATTTTGAAGGATTATCTACCCAGGAGACATTTCGAGCAATGCAGCTAAATACCCTTTGTCCTTAAATAAATGTCTCGGAAGAGAAGGAACAAAAAGAAAAAAGAAAAGCCAACCGTATGAAATTCTTTTCGAGTTTCGGAGAAATGATTTCCAACACAATCAGCCTGAAGTCAGGGAGAGAGTGGTACTTCTAATTACAGTTTTCATTTTTGCCCTCCTGTTAAAATCCAATATTTTCTTAAAAAGAAACTTTTCTTCTTCGAAAATCAGAATGGAATACTAATCTCAATATCCCTAATGTTGGAATAATTACTTGCTCGTTGATTAGAATACATTACTAAACCGATTGCGCGACGGTTAAAAGGGATGTATTAGATTTTTATTGAGAGTTGCTACACAAAGCAAATACATCTTATGTTTGATATTTATATAAAAATTGGAAAATGAGTTCCTGAATCATTTATTTAATGGTAGATTACTTATCATAATTGTATATATTCATAAGTTTATTAATGTATGCATACCTTATCATATCTCAAACATTACAAGATTTAAAAAATAATTTGATGGCGATGTTTTAGTATTTCCTTTCGCAAATAAGTTATTTTTTTATCATTATTGTTCTATTAATGGTTTCAACAAAGAACAATAATAGAACTACGGCATTTCTATTATAAAAATAACATTATATAAATTTGTATTTATTAATAGTAAAATAATTACTCGTCTTCTTCAATGGCGCAATAGCCACATGGTGGGCCAAGGCCGTCTGCCTACTGGCACAGTCTAAAACAATAGATGTTTTCTTTTTACGGGGCAGGGTTGCCAGCCCTACGCCCAACTGGCATATTAGACCAGATATACAGTTTAAAGTGGATTCCGAAACATACGACTCGAATTTGAAACCCGTGACACCAAGCACCATAGCGCTAGTCACTCGGCCATCGGACCCAAAATAGTTGTTCACTCTCGTCTGTTTCAATATATACTATATATATATATAAAAGAAAATCCAACCATATGAAATTATTTTCGAGTTTCGGAGAAATGATTTCCCACACAATCAGCCTAAAGTCATGGAGAGTTGTACTTCTAATTACAGTTTTCATTTTTGCCGCCCTCTGTTAAAATCCAATATTTTCTAAAAAGAAAAGATTTTCTTCTTCGAAAATTAGAACGGAATACTAATCTCAATATCCCTAATGTTGGAATAATTACTTGCTCGTTGATTAGAATACATTACTAAACCGATTGCACGACTGTTAAAAAGGATGTATTAGATTTTTATTAAATAGGAGTTACCAAACAAAGCAGATACATTTTGTGTTTGATATTTATATAAAAATTGGAAAATGAGTTCCTGAATCATTTATTTAATGGTAGATTACTTATCATAATTAGATATATTCATAAGTTTATTAATGTATCCATTCCTTATCCAATCTCAAACAATCCAAGTTTTAAAAAATAATTTGATAGAGATGGTTTAATATTTCCTTTTGCAAACAAAATTATTTTTTTATCATTATCACATTATTCAAAGTTTCAATAAAGAACAAGAATAAAACTACAGCCTTTTATTATAAAAATAACCTTATGTGAATTTGTATTTATTAATAGTAAAATAATTACTTGTCTTCTTCAATGGCGCAATAGCCCCATGGCGGGCCAAGACTTATTGACACATTCCGAAACATTAGAGGTTTTTTCTTCTTCTACGCTCAATGAAATACGCATTCGAGTAGGAACAAACAAAAATAATTTCCTTCAGTTGAATCCAATTCTATACCAGGACGCTAATGTACTACGTTTCAATTTTGAAGGATTATCTTCCCATGAGACATTTCGAGCAATGCAGCTAAATACCCTTTCTCCTTGAATAAATGTCTTCTGAAGAGAAGGAGCAAAAAAGAAAAAAGAAAAGCCAATTGTATGAATTTCTTTTCGAGTTTCGGAGAAATGATTTCCAACACAATCAGCCTGGAGTCATAGAGAGAGTGGTATTTCTAATTACACTTTTCATTTTTACCCCTCTGCTAAAATCCAATATGTTCTAAAAAGAAAATTTTCTTCTTCGAAAATCAGAATGGAATACTAATATCAATATCCCTAATGTTAGAATAATTACTTGCTCGTTGATTAGAATACATTACTAAACCGATTGCGCGACGGTTAAACGGGATGTATTAGATTTTTACTAAATAGGAGTTGCCACACAAAGCAGATACATTTTGTGTTTGATATTTATATAAAAATTGGTAGATGAGTTTCTGGATCATTTATTTTATGGTAGATTACTTATCATAATTATATTTATTTATAAATTTATTAATGTATTCATACATTATCCTATCAAGATTTAAAAAATAATTTGATGGAGATGGTTTAATATTTCCTTTTGCAAACTAAATTAATTTCTTATGATTATTGTATTATTCAAGATTTCAATAACGAAAAACAATAAAACTACAGCATTTTTATTATAAAAATAACCTTATATAAATTTGTATTTATTAATAGCAAAATAATGATTTTTCTTCTTCAATGGCGCAATAGCCCCAAAGAGGGCCAAGGCCTACTGGCACATTCCGAAACAGGCGTTGTTTTTCTTTTTACGGGGTAGAGTTGTCAGCTCTACTTCCAACGCTCTACAGTCATATTAGACCGGGACATGCGTTTAAAGTGGATTCCGAACTACTCTTCTTCTAAGCTCAATGAAATATGCATTCGAGTAGGAACAAACAAAAATAATTTCCTTCAGTTGAATCCAATTCTATACCAGGACGCTAATGTACTAAGTTTCAAATTTGAAGCATTATCTTCCCAGGAGACATTTCCAGCAATGCAGCTAAATACCCTTTGTCCTTAAATAAAATGTCTCGGAAGAGAAGCAGCAAAAAGAAAAAAATAAAAGACAACCGTATGAAATTCTTTTCTAGTTTCGGAGAAATGATTTCCAACACAATCAGCCTGGAGTCATAGAGAGAGTGGTACTTCTAATAACAGTTTTCATTTTTGTACCCTTTGTAAAAATCCATTATTTTCTTAAAAAGAAACCTTTCTTCTTCGAAACATCAGAATGGAATACTAATATCAATATCCCTAATGTTGGAATAATTACTTTCTCGTTGATCAGAATACATTACTAAACCGATTGTGGAACAGTTAAAAGGGATGTATTAGATTTTTATTAAATAGCAGTTACTACACAAAGCAGATTCATTTTGTGTTTGATATTTATATAAAAATTTTAAAATGAGTTTCTGAATATTTTATTTAATGGTAGATTATTTATCATAAATAATATATATTCATAAGTTTATTAATGCATGCATTACTTATCCTATCTCAATCATTGACAACATCCAAACATTACAACATCCAAAACATTAGATGTTTTCATTTAAGGGGTAGGGTTGCCAGCCCAACGCCCGTCATATTAGACCGGACCTACAGTTTACAGTGGATTCCGAAACATTACGACACAAACTTGAAACCTGTGACACCGAGCGCCATAACGCTAGTCACTCGGCCATCAGGCACAAAATAGTTACTCACTCTCGTCTGTTTCTCGTCATATAAAAGAAAAGCCAACCGTATGAAATTCTTTTCAAGTTTCGGAGAAATGATTTCCAACACAATCAGCTTGAAGTCATAGAGAGAGGGGTACTTCTAATTACAGTTTTCATTTTTGCTCCTCTGTTAAAATCTAATATTTTTTTAAAAAGAAATTTTTCTTCTTCGAAATTCGGATTGGAATACTAATCTCAATATCCCTAATGTTGGAATAATTACTTTCTCGTTGATCAGAATACATTACTAAACCGATTGTGGAACAGTTAAAAGGGATGTATTAGATTTTTATTAAATAGGAGTTACTACACAAAGCAAATGCATTTTGTGTTTGATATTTATATAAAAATTGGAAAATGAGTTTCTGAATCATTCATTTAATGGTAGATTACTCATCATAATTATATGTATTCATCAGTTTATTAATGTATGCATACCTTATCCTATCTCAATCATTTCAAGATTTAAAAAATAATCTGATAAAAATGGTTTAATATTTCCATTTGCAAACAAAGTTATTTTTTATCATTATCGTATTCTTCATAGTTTCAATAAAGAATAATAGTAAAACTACAGCATTTTTATTATAAAAATAATCTTGTATAAATTTGTATTTATTAATAGTAAAATAATTGCTTTTCTTCTTCAATGGCGCAGTAGCCTCATGGCAGGCCAAGGCCTACTGAAATATTGCTAAATATTAAATGTTTTCTTTTTAAAAAGTAGGGCAAATTCCGAAACACTACAAACATCCATAACACGCAAGGATTCAAACCCGAAACCTGTGGCACTGAGTGCCAAAATGCTAGTCACTCGGTCATCAGGCCCAAATAGATCTTCTCATCTATTTCAATATATATATATACAGAGAGAGATAAATAATAATAATAATTATTATTATTATTATTATTATTTGTTATTTAAAATAAATACTAGGTAATCGAAAATAAATTTTAATATTTATCTTTCAAAAGCTGTTTCTTCAATCGAATTTTTTTCAATGTATCCTGAACATAATAAGATGATTTAAATAAAGTTTGCTTATTAAACTTTTGAACTTTTTCTTATCACGATAATTGATATATTTAAAATACTGCCATTAATTATAAATTCTTAGAACTTTCTTTTTAATTTTGGAGGTCAAAATTTTCAATGTTTATGACTAAAAAAAAATTTTTTGGCAACTCAAATCTTCTGTATTCTAAATTGATGTTATATAAACAATTTTAATACAGAAGATGTATCGAGATACGTATTGAATTAAAGCGCATTTTATTGAGACATTGGGATGATTATAAAATAAAATCAATCATTCCTGTCTAGCATGAATATTTCTTATTTATTTTATATTATTTTTTTTTATTATTCTTTATTTATTTACTCGTATTTATTTATTTTTATTTAATTTTATTTTGCCTAGGATAATGCCTTATACAAAACATTAAAATTATGCTTATCCCAGAAAATTAAGGAAGAAAATACTCCTTCAAAATGTTTTAAAGTTTTATATGATTGCCATTCTTAAAAAATGTCACTTATAAAGTATATTCCGAATTCAGTAAAATTTAGTCTACTCTCATTAAAACGCCAACATCAAGCTTTGCCATAAAATACGATGATTCAAAGAGTTTTATATACATATATATATATATATATATACACACGCACACTATATATATATATATGTGTGTGTGTGTGCGTATATATGTATATATATATGCGTGTATATATATATATATACGAGGGTCACACTGAAATTTTTGAGATACGGCTAAATGGTACAATTTAACTTACCAAATTTTAAGAGTGTTCAAAGTAGTCCCCTCCAACATCAATGCACTTTTGCAGACGATTTTTCCAAAGATTAAGTACTTCAAGCCATCCATTTCTTGGAATTGATGAAAAATATGCTTTTATAGCTTGACCAATCTCATCTTCGGAATGAAAACGGCGACCACATACATTTTTCTTGAGATTAAAAAAAAGCCAAAAATCTCACATAGCAAGATCAGGAGAATAGGGTGGATCTTCTATAACTTTGATGTGTGTGTTTTTTTAAGAAATTCAACTGTCGATCTTGCCGTATGAGAAGATGCATTATCATGGGGAAGCATGAGTTCCCTTACATTCACTTTTTGAAGAATTTCTGGAAGACACTTAATGATGTAGTTAGCTGTGACTGTCTTCTGTCCCTCCAGCTTGATGGCTTTGATCAGTCCCGTACTTCTGAAGAAAACGACATACATTACTTTTTTCATTGCTCGATTGTGCAGCGATTATCATCGACTAACATTTTTCGTATGGCCGACACATTTTCTGGAACTACAGCTGATGAAGGCCTTCCTGTGTGTTCTGGATCCAGTAAAGAACTTCGACCTCTACGAAATTCTATAAACCGTCTAAATACAGTAGCACGAGATGGAGCTTCGTCTCCATATGCTAATTGTAGACGTTGAAGTTATTCTTCATGATTTAACACCACTTTAAAATCATAGAAAATCATAGCGCGGTAATGCTCTCGCGTCAATTCCATTTTCCTTTCTTCCAAAATTTATTCTACGATAGCTAAATTGCAATTGTTGCCACAAATTATCGTCTGCGGCCATAAAAGAGTTCAAATTTACAAATTTAATGATTTTTTACCCCTGCGTTTGTCGTCTGCCACTGTCTCAAAAAATTCAGAGTTACCCTCGTATATATATATATATGCGTATATATATATATATATATATATATATATATATATATATATATATATGCGTATATATATCTGCGTATATATATACCGTAGAGTCTTGATTATGCGAGCCCATATTACGAGAGTTTCCACTTTATCCGAATTACTCAACGAAAAAAAAAAAAAGCTTGTAGACTCTTTTTAAAAAATTAGTTTAAATTTTAAAATGTTCATCTTTTATTTCAAAATTTTTAATTTTTTAATTAAAAAAGTTAATTTAAACAAATTTTAATTAATAAAATAAAATTAAGGAAAATATTTTAATTTAAATCTTTATTTTTATTTAAAATCTTTAATTTAAATTTTTTTAAAGATTCTAGTTTTTAATTAAATTAATTTTAACTAAAAAAAAAGTAAAAAAATTTAAAAATTAAACCAACGACTCCGCAGAATTTCTGGTTGAAGATCATAGTTCCAGTGCAGCCAAATGATGAAAATGAAGCTGTTAATGTATAATTTTATTTCAGCCTACAGGGGCAAAAGTTTTCTGCTTTATTGCTGAAATATTTTTTTCCCATCGGGTGAATGCAAATGAACACCAAAACATTGCAGTTAACATGATTACAGATTGGTTAAACGCATGCAACAAAGAAGTGACCATGAAAACGCTGTCCATCAGAAGAAAATCATACACCTCTAAGCTCTAAGTTCGATTGAAAGAACTACTTAATATATTGAGTAGCAAGAAAATGTCACTTAAAGGTGTGCCTTACCTGTACTGTTTATGACATTTATACAATCGCAACTACTCAATATATTAAGCAGTTTTTCCAATCGAATTTAGAGCTTAGAGATACATTTCTTAGATACATAGTATATGATTTTCTTCTGATGGATAGAGTTTTCATTATCGTACATATATATATATATATATATATTGTTTAGGTTTTTAATAAACAAATAACTCCTGGTTCCATTGACATTCAGCATTATTTTCTCAACGCTCAAGATAGGAAATTGATAGAGTTTTTAAAGAATCTGATAAAATTAAAATTAAAACTTGCATGTGTTCTGTTTATTTACTTATTTATACTAGAGAACTTTTTTAATATCCCTTTTTCTCGGAAACCTATTAAAAATTATATTTTCACCTTAAAAAATAAACAAAGCACCAGTTCATCTAACTTCATTAAAACTTAAGACAAAAAAAATCACTTTAAAACCCTTATTTAGAATCTTAGAATTTACCCTTCTGAGTCCTTCAGTTTAATTTATTTCATTTTATATTTTCAGCACCCAGTTTTTAATAAAAAAATTTTTTAAATCATTCTCAATGATAACCAGAAACTCTATCCCATATCCAATACCGTGATACAAAAAATATTCAAATAAACTCCGCGTTTAACAAGAGAGTTTACAACTGTAATTTAAATTTAAAGACACATCTTCTTTTAGACAAATTTTTCATGCGGTTGCAAGGAAGAAAGATTTTCTACATTCTTTGATACAGATTTTGATCATATTGTGGATAAACTTCAGAATTGTTGATGACATCACATTGTTGATTGTTGATCAATTGTTGATGACAAAAACATTTTTTGCTACAGAGACAAAATGCAGACTGACTTTCAAACTTAATATTAAAACTCTTTTACAAAATAATACTAAGTAGCATGGGCATAGAAAAAATCTGCTTCTTCCTCAGTTCCCGTTGATTTTTTTTTTCTTCTAGTGGAAGCGGAACATTTATAAAAATAAAAGATTGCATTCTAAACCAATTTCAATTAACTCTTACAAATCCACGACCTTCTACAATAACACTTCATTAATAAAAGCAATTAAAATCTCCAGGAAAAATGTATTATTATCCCAATTCATATAGTCAAACTTATAATTCCTTCTAAGATTAAAACTAAATGCCAAACTAAACTTCTAAGATTAGAACTAAAGGCCTAAAATACATTACCTTTTATAATGTTAACCATATTTGTTACATGTATGTACTAATTAATTAAAACAGTATTCTAAAAAGAACATATTCTTTACTAAAAATTGAATTATTATAAGCGAAAAAATGGTATTAAACTCAAATTAAAAGCATTTGACAAAACTGCAAAATTAGACAGATTGTCTTGAAGTTAGAGAAGTGATAGAATTCCACGATGCAATTAGTAGCACCTAATTCGATATCCGATAAGTAAAGCCCTCAGGCCACAGTGCAAAAGTTAGCACTGAATGATGGTTTTGTTTGGCCTGAATGGCCGAGTGGCTAGCGCTCTCGGTACCATAGGCTTCGGGTTCGAGTCCCGCCGGTGCCATGGATGTTGGTAGTAGTTCGGAATCCACTTTAAACCGTAGGTACTGGTCTAACAAGATCGTAGAGCATTGCGGGGGTATTGTTACACCGCGTCCGTAGCTTATCTTCAAGCTACACGCACTTCCCAGGTAATGCTAGTGAGTAACGTCGGTGCCAAGACAACTGTCTAAGTGTTTGCCAGCTGCATTAGAATAAAAAAAAGATTTCCATCTTGTTTATATTCTATCCTTAAAACCCATTTACAATCTTTTTGTCTAGGTATTATATTCCCATGCATTTTCTTTAATAAGTACATTGTACTCGCTTTTTGCCATTCATTTTTAAAAGGTCCATTCAAAGAGTCGGAAACTGAGGATTTTTATTCTGCTGTGACAATTGGATCACTTTCTTAACGTATTGTTTTATATTATTTTCGTGCTACCCGCATCGTAGCTGTTTTAATTTCTCTCGGACGAGAAATTTGCTCTGATAAATATAAAGGAATTATCAGTCAGTTGTGATTCAGAATCAGACATAACAACCTCTTCAGAAGACGTTTTTCCTTGTTTCGACGCCACTTCGAATCTGTCTTCTGTGTTTATATCATAATTCAGAGTTTCAGGGAAAGGAAGAATTCTACGTCATTGATGGGAAGATTGTTTTCGAATTCATCAATAACTAGCACGTCTCGGTATATAAATATCTTTCTCGAATTTTTATTCCATAGCCTATATGCTTCCGATTCAATGGAATAAATTCAAATAAAATAAATGTTTCAAAATGAATTCAAAATAAATGTCCGAAAACTCTCAAGCGCTTTTTAACAAAATATTTTATTTTTTTTATTTCCAATGGCAGATTATGAACAGTTACAGCAAAAAAAGGAACAACGAAAAAAAAAAATACAACATACAACAACAACAAAATAATACAACAAAACAATACAACAAAAACAACAAAACATGCTGAAACAGAGTTCATTAATCTAACAATAATGCCAAAATATATATATTTATATATATATATATGTATGTATATATACTACTGTGCCAAAAAAGTAAGACCAATTAGTTTTTTTCAAAAACTTTTTATTTATTCTTCCAAATTTATTTCATCGCCTTCAAAGTAATCCCCTCTGGACACAATGCATTGATGCCAGCTTTTTTTTCAATACTCAATGCATGCTAAAAAGTCATCGGCAGGGATGGCCTTCAAAGCGAGAGCCGATTCACGTTGAATCTCTTCGATCGACTCAAAACGGTGTCCCCGTAGTGGTCTTTTGAGTTTAGGAAATAACCAGAAGTCGCACGGTGTGAATATGGTGGTTGTGGAACGATATGGGCTTCATTTTTGTCGAAAAAGCCACGAATAATCAATGCAATGTGAGCTGGCGCATTCAGTGTTTTCGGTACCAATCGATATTTGATGCGTTTGAGGCCCAAAATGGAATTGGCCGATTTTTTTGACATTGCAACATCATCAGCAAGGTCTCAAATTGTAAATAGACGGTTTGCAACCACCAAATCTTTAATTTTTTTGGACGTGAGCTTCGTCGGTTGAGGTGGATGGTCGACCATAGGGCTCTGCATCTTCAACGCGTTCTCTGCCTTTTTTGAACTGTTTATACGACTTGTAAGCAATCCTTTCCGATATAGAAATGCTTATCGAATGCCTTCTGCAACATTCTATACGTTTCCGCAAACAAAATTGAATGCAAGTTCTTTACTCAATTCATTCAGACATTTCAAAAATCGCCGGAATCAGTTTTAGCGTCTCACAAAGCCAAGCGTAACTCAAGCACTAATTAATATTTTGACGTCAAATTTCACACAGATGTCAAGGGCAGTGGCAACAACCTAAAGAAAAAAAATTGAAATTTCATAAGCCCCAGGAATTTTAAATTGAAAATTGGTCTTACTCTTTGGACACAGTAGTATATCATGGTCTTTATTACGTAGGCAGGGGTGCGCAGTAGATCTACCTCCCCGTGGTGCACCTGGTAACACTTTTTAGTGGCTAAAAGATCTACAACTTGGCATTATGTCTTTCCTCCCCTCACTTTGATACTCTTCGAGTCCTACAGTGGAATGCCGGTGGACTGTCTCAATTCAAGCGCGCAGAGCTTTTGCTGACTCTGTGTGAGAAGGATATTGATGTCTTTACTATTATGGAGGCTAATTTGACAACCGACTTCCTGCGAAACCATCTTTACAGACTCAAAATTGTTCCTTCCCTGTCATGCACTCTGTGCATTTTTGGAGAGCCATGGACTACAAGCATCTACTTCGCTATCCTGCTCTGAGTAAGTCTTTTCTCGCCCAGCGATATTGGGAGGCTAGAGATATGTTAGATTAATGAACTCTGATTCAGCATATTTTGTTGTATTTTCTGTCATTTTTTTTTTCCGTTGTTCTTTTTATTGCTGTAATTGTTCATAATCTGCCATTGGAAATAAAATAAAAAAAATTATTAAGGCAGTGCTATTCGCAGCTTCGGCCCAAAAACTAGACAGAAATTGCATTATTAAATACATAGCTATTTTTACAAGAATGTGGTTTCAAACGTTTACTTACTCCATTTTGTTGTGGAGTCAGAAAAGCGAATTTGTCTCTTCTTATTCTACACTCTTCAAGATATCTATTAAATTCTTCACTGTAATGATCTAGGTCTGCAACACGATCCAGCGGGTGCCATGATGTTCTTGATGAGATTTTTATGCACATTCACTATATTACACGCATATACCTAGTAACCATATTGCCCGTGTAATAAAATCATGCAAACAGTAATCCCTGTCATACACCCATACACTTGACACTTAATACGTTGGCAGCTTGTCGCTACTGGTGCATTTGATAGTATGTTATCGTTCTGCAGACAAAAAAAGCAGGAGCTGTTTTTTTTTGTTTTTTTTTGTAAGTATACACCTGTAAGTGATAGGTTTTTCTTTTTACTGTCAGCCCTATGGCCAACGCTCTACAGTCGTATAGACCTGGAGCCTGAATGGCCGAGTGTCTAACGCTTGGTGCCCCAGGTTTAGGGTTTTAGCATCCCAGCCGTGGCATGGATATTTGTAGTGGTTCAGAATCCACTTTAAGCTGTAGGTCCCAGTCTCATATGACTGTAGAGCATCACAGAGCCCAGTCAAATTTCTCACCCACATCATTCCCAAACTGTATAAGAGTAACTCTGCTCTAGGCATAGTGATGTGGTGTAGTGTAGTAGTCATATTAGACCGGAACTTACCATTTGAAGTGAATTTCTAACCACTACAAACATACAGGCCATCACCGAAACTCGAACCCGAAATCACGGACCCCGAGCACCGAGTACCAGACACTAGGCTATTAGGCCTCAATGTATCTGCTTACTATGCAATAGTAAGCAGTGGTAACAGTAAGCAGTGGTATTTTTCTTGGTAACTCCCCATTACTATTGCATAGTAATGGGGAGTTACCAAGAAAAATAACATCAAAAGGCATTTCAAAACTATTCATTCAATTTTTGATGCCGATTATCCTATGCGCTCCGAAATAATGAAAAGAAAAATGTCTTCTTTAAAAAACAACCAACAAAGCATTTCAAACTATTCAAAGCA
Source organism: Caerostris darwini (assembly GCA_021605075.1). NCBI lineage: Eukaryota > Metazoa > Arthropoda > Arachnida > Araneae > Araneidae > Caerostris > Caerostris darwini. The sequence continues at coordinate 67,401 of BPLQ01012755.1, forward strand.
TTTCAAGCATCATTTTCTTTACCAAACAACAAAGCATTTCAACTAAACCTTTGGGAACGGTTAAAATTTGCAACAATCGCATCATTTAAAATCTCGCATTTGTTGTTAGCTAAGAAGAAAAAAAAATATACAGAGTTAATAAAATAAACCATGTTCGAAGGTTCTGACTCGATATTTGAAGGGTTTAAAAATAAATCAAAAATAGTTTCGGCTAAAAATACTTACAGAACAGTAACCAGAAGAATTGTAACAATTTCAGGTGATTTAGAAACACAATTATCAAATAATATGATAAATTGCATTTTCCTTTCGCCACAGTGGATGAATGAATAGATATAGCTCTATTAGCATTTGCGTAAAGATGGTGTTCGATAACTTTCATACAAAAGAAAAATTTCTAAAAACTTTTCCATTAAGTAGGTGTACTCGATATGAAGATATATTTTCCACATTTAAAAAGTTATGTAACATCCAATAAAAGACCACTGAAGAAGTAACTTCCTATACCACAGATAACTTACTTTCTTTGATTGATAAGAATAATATATTTATTGCTTTATGCAGGCAAGATTTTTCATGCCATGAATTTGTACCTTATTCATCTCGAAAAATTATGCGCGAAAACTATTGATTTTGATGATTTGATGTTACTTGTGGGGCCTGATGGTCGAATGACTAGCGCTCGGTGCTACATGATTCGGGTTCGAGTTCCGGCGGTGACATGGGTGTTTGTAGAGGTTCGGAATTCATTTTAAATCATAGGTCCGGTCTACTATGACTGTAAGAGTGTTGGACGTAGAGCTGGCAACCCTATCCCGTAAAAAGTAAACATCTCCTGTCTCGAAATCTGTAAGCAGGCTTGGCCCACTATGAGGCTGTTGCACCAATGAAGGAAAAGAAAAAAAAGATGTTACTTGTAATAAAATTATTAATTTCATAAGATTGTGAGAAATGCAGCACATATTATTTAAATTACTTTTGGAAGAGAAAAATAAGGTGCTTAATACCACTTTACATTTTATTGAGAGATGGCTCAAAAGGGGTAAAATACTTCAGAAGATATATCCACCTATAGTCACAAATTATAAATCATCAATTGGTGAATATTACTAGCAACTAGATAACAGTGATAGATTGATATATTTTGAAATTTTTCACCAGTGGTTTGGAAAAATTAAATGAATTGAATGTAAAAGTGTAGGGGGAAAAAATCAACATCTTGCTAATATGATTAGTACAGTAAATACGTTTAAAATAAATTACTGAAATCCAAATTAATAAAAAATTCGTTGACGCATTTTATAAATGTGAAACGAGTTATTGAAAATTTGGTTAACATTTAATGCTGTAATATTATAAAAATCATGGAGAATCTTTAACAGAAATTTTCTTCCCGGTTTGCAGATTTTTCAAAATTAGAATCTGTTGTAGCTTTTTTTTTACTTAGTTTGACGAGTCTTCTGATAATGTATCTACTACGATTTGAAAATACAGATGAAAAAGAACTAAAAATAAATCTGTAAAATGATATTGTTTTAAGAGCACGACATATTGACAACATTAACAATGATTTGGAATTTAATTCACAAAGATAAATATGCTATTTTTGCAAAATGCACACTAATAATTTATTCATATTTTGCAATTACGTATTATTGCAAAAGTTTCAAATATAATGTACCTAAAAACATTATATCGATTATTTTAATTAAGATAACATTTAAGAAAATTAAATTCTAATTATTCTCCCAATTACACAAATTGGCAAAAGATTTTCAATGTCAAGTGTCACACAGATTCGGATGCTTGCATCATTTGTCACACAGGTGTTTTTTTTTTTTTTTTTTTTTTTTTTTTTAACTTATTTCTATGTAACGTGATTTCTTATCAATAAATGTAACAAAATATTGAGATCCTCCAAGGGATAGAACTCTCATTGGAAGACAAAATAGGTGACAAATGTGAGACACAATATGTGGTTTCAACTTAATGGGGTGCCTCCCCTTTATGGAAGATGTGTTCGGAGACATTTGAATGTGTTTTTTTATCAACGGGGGATTGGACGTGGTGGACGTTTGCCAGGTCCCCCTGCTCTCCTGATTTAAGCAGCGTGGATATCTTTCTTGGGGATCACTAAAGCTGTTGTATATGCAACACTTGTCGAGTCAAAAATGGATCTGGTTCCAAGAATCTTCTGCGCTGTTGTGGGTATTTAAAAAAGTTCAGGTGTGTTTGACAGGTTCCGCCAATGCATGGTCATTGGTGTAACGCATGCATCGCTTGCAATGGTGGTAACTTTGAAAGCGATGCACATATTTAGTTACATTTTCACATGGTATGATCTACTGCACCATATATAATATTTATGAGTAACAAATATTTCTGGTAATCTCTGCCTTGTGCTCATCATTTTCTATACCTCCGATATCCTTCTCCCGTGATGTTTCCAGTCTATGACTGTTATTCAATTCTCAATAGTTTTGATGTACCTACATCTCTTTGCTTATACCAATATTTAAGGAACATCATGTATATTGGTAGTACTAGAACTTATATATTAATAGGATATTTGTTTACTATGAATGAGAATGTATAGCTCTGGTAAAATAATATTTAACTAAGAAACTAAGAAACTAAGATTTTTATTTCAACTAATTTAAATAAAGATCTTTATGAAGATGTGATGAAATAAATTCTTTATCGCAGAACTATAGTGGTAGCTATTTATTAAAAATATTTGAATTGTGATCAAAAAAATTTATACGAACTTTTAATATTGATTACCCTTTTTATGTATTGAATTCCTTGTATTCTATTTTGGTATTATGGGCATTACAAACAATCCACCAAATAAAATGACTGCTAACCTTCGAAAGGACTTTACAGAGTAACGAATATATTGGATAGAGGAAAATCCAAAGAGGGCACATTAAGCAATGGCTGTTACAAGGCAATTGTACTTTTTAAAAAAAAGAAGTGGTTGTAACAACATATGCTGTCAATGGTTTCAAGCCAATGCCTTCCAACAAGTTAGCTTCACGTTGCTACTTTAAGTTCACTTAGGAAGCAGAACAAACTTCCTAGCTGGTTCGTTCATCCTCATCATCATTGTTGAATAAAGATGTCGAGTGCCTGAACGCGAAGCGTTCATCTACTCAATGGTATATGAAGGCAGTAGGAAAGAAAAGTCATGATAAATAGATAATAGTAATCGCATGATTTGAGAGAAAAAAAAAAGAAGAAAGTAAGAAAAATGTAAATTATCGGTGATGGAAACGTAACAAGAAATTTATGAGCAGTAAATATGCGTTGAAGTAAAATATCTAAAAAGTGATAAGTGAGCAGAAAATTATGGTGGTTTGAGGCTTCGATTCCATTTAGAAGTAGAGAAAGGATACTTGTATTTTCCATTCAATTGCGTAAATATAGTTTGTGCCTTGATGAGAGGGTTTTCGAGAGTAGCAATGGTATTGAAGAAATTTCTAGAAAGTTTAGTAATATTTTTCTCTTCTAATGCAGCTGGCAAATAGACCGTGATCTTCGCCATAAGGGCTGCCCCGGTGTTATATACTTTGAATTACCCAGGGGGCGCATGTAACTTGATGGTAAGCCACGGACGCGGAGTAACAATGCCCTCGCAGCGCTCTACGATCCTATTAGGACAGGGACCTACGGCTTAAAGTGGATTCCGAACCACTACAAACACCCATGGCAAAGCCGGGATTCGAACCCGGTACCTGTGGTACCGAACGCCAGAGCGCTAGCCATTCGGCCATCAGGCCCCAACTTTAGTAATATAGTTGTCAATAGAATCAATTTTTAAATCTTGATGAATTGTAGAGTTGCGGACAAACCAGGGTGCACCAGTGATAATACGAAGAAGTTTGTTTTGAATAATTTGTACAGATTTCTTGTTAGATTGTGCAGCTAGACCCCAGATTGGGGCAGCATAGGTAAAGATAGGCCTAAGAACTTGTTTGTAGAGAAGAAGTTTGTTTGACAAAGTTAATTTAGAAAATTTATTAATGAGTGGTAGAGTGAGATAAAATTTTTTCCAACATTTTTCTTTGATTTTTTGAATATGAGCTCGAAACGTAAGTTTATTGTCTATAATTAAGCAGAGATATTTAATATTAGTTGCCCATTCAATTTCTTGATCAAAAAGGGAGAGATTAATAAATGGTTGTCTGGCGTGTCCTTTTCGGAAAATGATAGCTTGATATTTAGAGACATTAATTGTGATGCGCCATTTAGTTCCAATAGCCAATCCTCTAGGATATTCAGAAAATTTTGAAGAGTATTGATGACATAAAGAATAGAAGCACCTTGGGCAAGAGCAGCAGAATCGTCAGTAAATAGGCAAGTGGAAATGTTAGTGCATTGAGGATAGTCGTAGGTAAAGACATTGTAGAGAATAAGACGTTGGTTCATGTTAAATAACTAATAGCGATTTTTTTTTTTTTTTTATTAAGTTTATTTACTTTTTAACATTCGTCTCATAAAAAGAATTTTAGCATTTTGCTTTGTCCAGTGCAAAGATCACAGCAGTACATAAACATACTGGAAACTACTATATTGTTTGGTAATGATGGCTTTCCTTGAAATCTTCTTAAGGAGATTCAGTCCATATTTATATTACTCATGAGGGAATTTAAGGAAACACCTTTATAGTCAGTCCAAGTGTTCTGATTTGAATCTTAAAACGGAGAAACATGTTATCACATTTTTTATCGATTTATCACTCTAAATTACTTTAATAAACAAGATTCTAACTTCTAATCTATTTCTCAAAATAACTGCGAATTAGTTCCCATGATTGAAGTTTTCTAATAAATATATTATTTTCAGCAGATTTATAAAACACTTGAATTATTCAACTATGCGTTATGAGTAATCAAATATTAACCCTAAATATAAGCATTCAACAAATAATTCAATTTATAAAATCCATTCCATTAAAACATTAAATATTTTCACTATTTACTATGAAAAATGATAATCCTGTAAATTTCAAATATTTTAACTTCAGTATCTGGCTATTATTGTAAAAGTCTTCCATGTACAATTTGTTTGGCAACATTGCTTATAAAATATGGAAACAAAAACAAACTGTATTGAGGAATTCTGTCATAAAACTGTTTTATGACTTTCTCCTGTTTTAATAAGTGAAAGTCATTTAAATACATTCTCAATATTTATTTCGGCTTTTAATCATTGTACTTGAGTTTTAATTAGTCTACATAGCTAATCAATAAATTTTGTCCAGGATTTTTTTTTTTTTTTAATATCGTAAATGTCAAAATATGCATTACAAATATTTTAAAGAAGTGATTTTTAAATTGTAATAGTGTTTCATTTGTATCTTTAAATTCAACTGTAAATATTTACTAGACGAGACACGCTGTATCTTTTTAACGTGAATTTAACGATTTTTAATATGTAAATATATGAAATTTTGAATTTTTAAAATAGTGAAAACTTGTTTTTATACTATGTTTTAAGATGTTTGAAATATCAAGTGTAAGCACTAAAGATCAGTTTTTAGAGCAGGCTAAAGCTGCTCGATTAGAAAGAGCATTAGAGCGTAAACGGGAACAGGCGACTTTAGTTATACAGGTAAAATAGTTTTATCTTAATTATTTCATTAAACTGTATAACAAAATTTTATGGAGCTAAAAATTTTTGAAAGTTCAAAAATGAGCGTTATCAGATTTTACATTTTATTAAAAAAAATAAACATACATAAAAATATTCGCTGTGCAATATGAATTCTTAATGATAAGTTGATATTGGCTAGAAATATTTTATTAATAGAGAGAGTCATTCTATTTTGTCATCAACAGAATAATAGTTGTTATTGCAATCTATAAAATACTTTATGTATTTAGAACTAAATCTTTTGCATACTTCTTTCTTTAAATATTTTAATGCTTGAAAATGAGCTGCAGGCTTTTGAAATTTCAATGATGAAAACTTTAATTTTAAACTAAGTCATCAAAATTGTTATTTTCATAGCAAAATGTTTAGGTTTTTATCTATAAATCTGCAAAGTGCATATTTGTAGGAACCATTAAATTGGCGAATTTCCCTTAAATATAAATATATATTATATAGAAATATATATATAGAAATATCCTGAATAAATTACCACTTAAATGATAATATGAAAGTAAATGAAATAAGTAGAAATATTAAGTTTGAAGTTAAATTATTACCATAAAATTATATTTCAAAATATCACAAGACTAATCAAAATTAATGCTTTCTTATTATCCTTTCTTTTCATATTTAAAGTTTGGCTAAAGGCTGACTGTAACTGATCATCATTAAGATGACTAACCATTTGGTGTCATACATAAGCAATGTTTTCTAAGACTATAGTAATGACGAAATATCAAACAAATTTTCTTATGTTGTATATTAATTTATCTTTTAAAGACATACTCCTGTAAATAACTTAGTGTAGAATGGGACCTGATGACCGACTGGCTAGCACTCTGGTGCTCGGTACCACAGGTTTCAGGTTCGAATCCCGATGGTGTCATGAATGTTTGTAGTCATTCGGAATCCACTTTAAGCTATAGGTCCCGATCTCATATGATCGTAGAGTGTCACATAGCCCAATCAGACTACTCGCCCACATCATTCCCAAACTGTAAAGGAGCAACTCAGCTCTAGGCACAGTGGTATGGTGTAGTAGTAATAGTGTATATAGATCCCATTGTTTAATAACAGAGATGACAACTCTACAAGAAAAAATAAGAATTTTGGATTTGCAACGAAAAAGTTGTAGATTTTTATTAAATAATCAATAAAAAAATATATTAAAATTTGAATAATTTTTCTAACTTTAATAAATTTTCTTTAAATAATTTTTTTATTGAAAGCTACGGGAAAATTTTAGATTATAGCTATGGACTATATGGAATTTTCATTTTAATAAAAAAAAACGTATTTGTCTATTATTTTTCTAAAAATTAAGAACCATTATAGATTTCTCAAAAAATAGAAAATTCTTACATAACTTTTTTTTAATTGAGAAAGTAACCTTAAATCAGATTCAAAAAAGTACACAACTAAATGCTGTATGGAATTGTGTATTTAAAAAGTTTTATATTTGCTTCCTATATTACCTGCAATAAATAATGATAGCAGTCTATCTTAAATGATTTCTGAACAAATCCTATTTTAATGAAAATTTCCTTAATGTAAAAAAAAAAGCTGCATTAATTGATAACATAATAAATTGCAACTACCATCTCTATTATGGTGTGTTTGTCATTTACTGTTATCCAATCCCATTTTTCTACTGAAAGTACTGAAAATCTCATTACAAAATTGCATGTTTTTAATAATCATAATAATAAAAAATTTAAATGCTACTTGTATATTAGCTCTTGCCTGCATCTCTAATGGCAAACTCAAATCAGAAATTACAAACACTTTGTTACCAATAATATATGTAATGTACAGAATATTTTTGTAACTATTTTGTTAACTGTAATTTAACTTATTTTGTTCACTGTTAATTATATTTAATTTTTTTTAATTTATAATTGTTCATCTCTTAATTCATTTCATTATACATATGTGCTTGACTCAATTTGTCATTCCTAATAAAAAGTAAAAGTGTTTAATCGGTGAGAGTTAATATAAAATTTGTTCATGGATTAAGTAGCATACAGTAAAAACATATTCAGCAGCAGATTATAGCATGATAAGCAACATGTATTTCATAAACTAATACAATGAAATTTGTGCTGTATTTCTTTGTACAATATTTTCAAAAAACAAATAAAAATTTTGAAATTTTTTTATCTGTAATGTATGTTTTGTAACAAAGAATAGTTACATTCATAATTATGTCTGTAACTTAAAATCAAGTTAACTTTGATCAAGATAAGTATTATAGAAAAATCAACTTTTTAATGTTAGCTATTTAAGTGATGATTATTATCATAATTAGTAAATTAGTGTTTGTATTTTTAGAATTCAATTAATCTGATTCTATATTTAATATTGAATTGTTTATCTTATTCAGGCTTATACTCGAAGCTATTTTGCTAGGAAAAAACTGCAACATGACACTAGAAAAGAATTTGATGAAACTATTCTTGAATTCACAGAAGTTAATAAGCTTCCTCCATGTAAGTTGCATAAATTTTGTGAAATTTTTTTTGCAAAAGAACAATATAAGTATTCATGCTTTCATGTTATAACTACCTTGGTGATGCATTTAAATTATAGCGATTTTGATGAAATTGTCATGGTAACTCATTCTGCGCTGTGTATATATCTTACATTATACATGTATTTATAATATAAGAATAAATAAAATGAGAATGAATTTGTATAATTTAACTGGCCAAAATTCTAAAATGTATTGCTAATTGTGATTATCATCGTCTCTCAAGGCGTAACTAATATGAAGATTTCTTTTTGCATCATTTTGCAGAATCCTATAATGATTCTATATTTGTATTGTAATCAAGATAAAAAATTTTTCCTAGATGAATTTTACTTTACCTAGCTGGAAAATTAAATATCTTAAACATATATATGGAACACTTTTTATTAATGTCCATGCCAGAGCAAACACAGCAAAATCTCCTATTATTGTCAAGTTATGATGAATCTGAATTTCTCTAGATACATTCATTATAATAATTTCAAAATAATAATAGATAAAAATTAAATAATATGGCCATGTTTATGTTAAATAAAATCATTAATTTTACCATACTTGAATCACTGATAATTGATTTCACAGGTGATTCTTACATACTTTATTCTCTAAGTCAGCTGTAATAAACATCTAAATCTGTTAAACTACTTATAAAACCTGAGTACCTCAATATTTAGGTAGCTATAATGGCTAATTATTATAATGGCCATGTTGAAATCACATCTTTAATACATTTATACATGTTGTGTATGTTATTGTATATTATCTATTTATAACAAATTAAATTAAATAATTAACTACATGAAACAATTTTGTTCCACTTGCATTCTTGAAAATTTTGAAATAGCAGCAATCTAAATGTTGGAACCAAAAATTAATAAAATATTAGTTATCAACATGATAATAAATAATTAAAGATATTAAAATACATTACTGATATTTTTATTATTTAATATATTTCCTATTCTCTACAAAATTAAAAGATAAATGTATTCTTTTATTATCTATCATAATTGATTCATTTCTCATCTGTTTGTAGCCATTGATATGTATAAAGTCATCAGAAGACTTATGTTCGTCATTGGTGAAGACAGTAGTGACAAAGAAGTATTTATATTCTTATGTGTTTATGTAAAAAAATTATCTTTTTATAATATTCGTTGTACAATAAATATATTTTTCTTCCAGAGATTTGAAAAAATCTGTAGGTATATCATAGCCAGCATAGATACAGATTCATTAAAAGTAAGTAAAGAGGATTCTGAAATTTAATTTATAATATATATATGTGCAAAATAGTAAATATTAGATTATTTTTAGAAATAATTACTGAATAGCTGAAGATGATGACTTGACTGAATATCATATGTTATAAGGTTGTTAGTTCTATTGATCTTTTAGTAGAAAACCATATGAAAAACAATCATTTTCAGTAATCAGATAACAAATCTAAAATTTTAGTTTGCTTAAAATTACTTATAATTATTTTTTCATATAAATTCATTATTTAACATGTACTATAATTTTGGTAAATTATAGAAGTAAATATGTCGTATTCACTAGTTTTTATTCTCTACGTAATAAAATCAAATGAAATTCAATAAATAAAAATTAATAAATTATGTATTATATCAAATAACTTACAATTAATTACATGTTATATATTAATGTTATAAATAAATATTATATGAATCAATGTTGTCCAACTTCAGTAAAATGATGAATTTATTACTTTGATAAATTTGATTTTTAAAAATATCAATGAAAATTACAGAAAAATTCAGAAACATTATGCTCAAAATAATAACAAAAAAATCCATAATCTTGGATAATAGAAAGTTCAATATGATCCTTTACCTTAATCCTTGCATGTTACAATATCATAATTTTTATATTGTCAATATATATATTTCCAGTTATAATTGTTTAAAGGTGATTTTTGAACTAAATAGTTTGAAAATCCGGTTTAACAATTTAAAACATGAAAGCTTTTATTTAGTTATAAAATGACTACCAATACTTTTTCTAAGCTTTGGTTACATACTAAAGGAAAAAGTGATAAATTCAGAGAAAAAAATGATCTTCTAAGTGTTATAGTTTTTCAGTTTTAGAAAGTACTATCTCAAAAATCTCTTGCTTTTATAAATAGAAAGGGAAGATATATGTATCCAAGCATTAAATCCAAATCCACATTATATATATCTGAATTTAATGCTGGCATTTTAAAATTGCTTGGGGTTTTTTTCCCCCCCTTTATAAATCTTAAAATTTGTAGTAATTGAATAATCATTTTTATAGAAGATTAAATTCTATTGGAATTAGGATTAATCCATGCAGTTTGTTGGTGTGTCTTTAGTGAAATCATCAATTTAAAAATTTGTTTATTTTAAGTATAAAATAAACAAATGTCCCATTGATAATTCATTTATTACTTAAAAATAATAAATAATATTGAAATATTTTTATCAATAATGAAGATATTGTACATATTAAAACATTTTTATTATATCATACATTGTATTAAATTAATATTGTGTATTAAATTTCATATATGTATATTAAATTATTGTATATTGTATTAAGACATTTTAATTTTATCATATTTGTGTAGTAATTGTGTTATTTCTATACAATTAATTATTGTATTTTTTATTTTAAATAACATTTAGATGAATGCATCATTTTATTTTTATTTATTTATCTGTAGAAAAGTTATATTGCTGTGGCCTTCAACAAAGAACTTGCCGTTGCTTGGATACATCATTTAAAGACCTTACTTTGGCAATGTTGTATATATTTAAAATCTTTAAAGGTACATATAGTATTTTTTGTCTTCCAAAATAATATAAATATTTGAATTTGGATCTTTTTTTAACTTTCCAACTTTTAAATGATATATTTCTTCTTTTTCTTCATGAAATTATTATTTTTAAAATTTGTTTTTTATGAAGTATAAATTAATTATTAATTTTGATAAGATAAATATTTGCTTATTTAAATCATTTTTGTAATATTCTATGGATATATATATCTAGAAAATGTATTGAATATTTAATAAATTTAAAAGTATTTAATGATTTAAAGTTTATTTGTAAATATGAGATCACTTCATTCTGTAATATAATATATTTTGTAATATGATTATTAATGTTATAATAATTCCAATATAACCAGCTTCAATTATTAGCATAATTTATTTTATCATATTGTTATTAATATGTAATATTATTATTAGCATAACATCTTATTCTGACTTGACTTGAGTTTGAGATTTATGCTCGTGTAAGCTGCTTTATCTCAATTTATTAAATTACTCTTGAGAAGAAATCAGAAAAAAAGAAATGATAATGCAAATAGCAGATTTTCAGATAATCAGTGGTTTATTCTGTATTATATTTAAATCCCATTTGATATTTACTTAAGTTAGATATAATTTATTATTGAAGAGTTTCATATTTTATTTATTTTAAGCCTGAATGGTCTCAAGATTCAAAGTCTATGACATTGTATCTTCATATGTTAGTGTCTTTTACAAGCATTGGTACATGGAAAGTCCTAAATAATAAACAAGGTAATTTACTTCTATTTAAAAAAATTTTTTAATTAAGAGTTAATATTTTTGTTGTTTGTTGTCTATTTTAAATACTGTCTTATGTGTAGTAATATTTGTCATTTTTACTTTTTACAATTAATGTTAGATATGTACTGGTAAGAACTTGTATAAAAAGATGTTTAGCAATGAGAAATATTTGTCAACTGAGAAATTGAAGTGTTTGATTTAATGGTCAAACTTCTCCCTCCATGTAAAACAAAAATGAAAAATTATCAGAATACATAATTGCAACATTTGTTTTTATTTGGTGATTTGAGTGAAATTTTCTGCACTTTACTTTCATCCTCAACTCATGTGGTACAAAACAGTTGTCACTCAGAACATATACAAATATGAGATTATAGTATGCATGTCTGTACCTTAAACCTAGATAAAAAATTTAAGTGAGAAAGTCTGCTGTATCATAATCATAAAAATGCCACCGTAAAAAAAAAATTTTAATGGTGGTAAACAATAAAATTTCACAGTAACAAACACTAAACATCATTTGAGAATGCATGGTATTCTTTCTAACTAAACATTTGAAAATGTATGATTTGGTGAAAACAAACTTATTTTAGATAATTTAAAATCAAAGCCATGTAATTAATAGTATGTTTTCATGATATTTATCATAGAAATATATTATTAATTGCATGACTATTTCTGGTTTTTCATGCAATGCTTGTTTATATTAGTTTTTATTAAAATTACCATATAATTTATGTTAACCCTTTGCACTCGAAGTTTTTTTTCATTCCTATTACCAGCAACTCGAAGCGATTTTAGTGAAAAGATCATATTCACATGTAAATTTGATATACACATTAAAAGAAATGCATTATTTATATTGTTGTTTGCATTGCCTCCATAGCGGAACCCTCGAGCTTGAAGACAAATTTTAAATGGCTCCAGCCCTCGAGTGCAAAGGGTTAATAATTTTATTAAGCAGATAAATAATGTTAATGCAGTTTCTTTTTATTGTTTCTTTTTAATTTGATATGGAATCTGTTCTTACATTATAGGTGAAGCTTTAAAACCCGCAATGAATCAGCTGTGTGCTAACATCATGGGTCACTTAGTAGCAAAAGGTTTATATTCTATTTTGCAAACAATTTTGCTTAAAGGTCTTGTCAGAGTAAAACCTTGCTTGAAAAAAGCAACTTTGTTAGCTATTACAAATCTATCAATTCGGTAAGAGTTGCTTGATTTTATTTTAAAATTCAATTATTCTTTTATTTGTACTTATGAAGAGCTATATACTTTTAACTATCTTTATATATGTTTTTAAAGTAACACATTTTATAAAATAAAAATATATATACATTATTTTACTTAAGAACATTTTAAATATTTTTAAATGTTAAGGATTTAATAAAGAAATTTATTATAAATATTTAAAAATCAACAGTTACAACTATTTATATTAAATAAAGCTTTCTTCTTTAAGCAAAAGTAATATGAGTAAAGTTGCAAATTGACTTTTTATTTTATTTTTTTATTGATTCAAACTAAAATAACAGTAATTTCATAATACAAAAAGTTTCAATTTATTATAATTTGGTTATAGATATTAATAATTGTTTATGGATAACATTGATTAATTTAATATACTGAATTTATTAATACAATAAGTTTTCAGTTATCTTCTTTAACCAATCATGTCTTGCAACAAAATCATTGCAAAGATCATCCTTCAATTAAAATGGTTCAGTCTCAGCGTAGTTGCTTTCAAGATCAGAAATTTGATATTTTGAATCCAATATTTACTATCTTGGTGGTAAAAAAAGGAATGAAATAGAATAAGAGTAAACCAAAGAAACTTGTAAAAACTTTTTACTCATAATATTGTAATGAAATTGCTGGAAAATGTTAGTAATATATTTGCCAGTGAACTTATCATTCTTCTTGAGGGAACAACAATATTAATTATTCGGGAATGCATGAATATTTATTGAATATCTATTGCTGACAAATTTTCAGTAAAAAATATATGCTGACTACACATATATTTCAGAAGTACAGCATTCATCAGTGTGTATTATTAAAAATAAAACATACTGATGAATGTGCATATTTTTTTGTATAAATATTTATGAATTCTAGGCTACTAATAGCACAATTTTGATATCATCATGTTTCATAAAAGTTTTCTATTTCTAAAAAGATGTTAAGATTTGATTATCTAAAACATTGCCCTGCTAGAAGAGAACTTACTCTATTATGTGATATGTTTGAAAAATTTGCTACAAATTGCAAAAAATATTCTACCTTTTGGAAAATATGTTACATTAGACCAAAAATTATAAAATTTAAAGGAAGAGGCTCATATTATCAAGATATATTGTATATAAACTAGTAAAAGTTAGGGTTAAAATATATGTTTTGTTTAATGCAACTACATTTTACACTTGGAATCTCAAAATTTCATCATAACCAAGAGATCCATATAAAATGGAAAATGTTTGTGATAAACTTCTCAACAGATTAGTGTAATCTATTTTTAATTTGGAGCACATCTTTGCTATTGACAACTGGTATTCCATTTACAATTTGGCTAAGGATCTCCTAAGAAAAAATTTTCTTTTGTAGGATTTATTAAAATAAGAAAGTAATGCCAAAAGATTTTTTTACATGTAAAACGAAAACAGTAATGTATTCATTATTATTTGATAATAACAAAAAGATATCAGCTTCAAAGATATTCAAAAGAATATGATATCAGTTTCTTATGCACTGAAAAATTGTGTAGTTTTTTTTATTTGCTTTGCATATTGGGGAACCATTGATGCTTCTTAAGATACCAAAAAGCCTGAGATTATAACATTCATAATCTAAAAATGGGCAATATTGTTGTGCTAGATGAAATATCAACTATTTATTCTATTGCAAAAATAAGCTCCTTGTTCAGAGTACTGTTCTTTAAAATTTTTTAATACTGCAGCTATGAATGCAAGTATTCTTTTGATATCAGCAAAATCACAAGTAATTGTTTATCAGGAACAAAAATATTTTTAAAGAATTTTTCCTTGCAACTTTTAAAAGAATGCTTTCAAAAAAGACGTATTCAACAAGGCTTTCACATGAAATGCATGAAAAATTTAACTGTAGCTTAAACTTAAATAGTTGATATTCTTTTTTTTTTAACTGAGGTCCTACACAAAAGCAAAAACTTTCAGAAAAAAGATGCCCTGTACAGAGAACATTGTATCAAAAGTTTGTTGTTATAAATGTAGGGAAAATATATGTAATGAACCTTGTACTATTTATGAAGTCTTCCAATGAAATGTAATTTTTTTTAATATTATTAAGGTAGTAATTATCATAAATAAATGTTAAATTTAATTTCCATTTAGGATTAAAAGAAATGTCATGTAATTGTAGCCACAAAATGCTCTTTTAATCTGTATTTTAAATTTTAACTTAATATTATAAAAATATAACTAAAAAATATTTATAAAAATTTAAATAATAATATTATTATATATTTATAAAAGTTTAAATATTTTATGTTATGGTAAGTAAAAGTATGAACTTTTGAGGCCCAGTACATGTTTTTGTATAAAACTAAATAGCGCATGTCTTCTTATAATAAAAATTTCTTTCGAAATTTACTCATCTTTGTTTTCTAACAATAAATATTCTAATTTCATTATAAATTATATTTCTTTTAGTCCTCTTGTGTCTTCACAGTTTTCTAACAAATTGATGAACTTATTTCTTCTGCATGTAATGTCAGTTCCAGCACTTGTCCTCCACTTTCATAATTCCGCACCTGAAGTATGTCATCGCAAGCACATTTTCTTTTAACTATTTTTATTTATTGTGTAAATTACTAATATATTATTTTTAATTTAATGTTTTATTGGCAAATTAGTTCTTTAAAAACAGTTTAAAACTTTTATTCATCAGATTTGCATGTTAAATAAAGACCTACTCTATTATGAAGTTTAGTTATTACCTTATTAAGTTTTATTGTCTATAATAAAATTATGTATTTTTAAATCATATTTATCATAATGGTTCAAAATGAAAATTAAACCTAGAGAAATAGTTTTATTCATAGTGTTATTTTTAGACAGAAATAATTTGTTAATATGTTATGCTTTATACTGCAAGTGAAGAATAAAAAGAAACTAATTTATGTACTTAAATGTATATATTTAAATGCTATTAGGGAATTAAATATTTATATTTTCTCTTCCTTTTATTTAGTGCTTAGCAATAATTTCAGATCATGAAATTTTTAAGCATTCACTGGATTTGCTTGCATCTGAGCAAAATACTAGGATTCTTTTCAATGCCTTAGAAGGAAACTATGCTCTTTGTCTTATAGGTGAGTTTCTGCTCAATTGACTTTGTTGTTAAAGAAAAATTATATTTGATGCTTTCTTTGCCCTTACCTGTTATTTAAAGATATTAATTTGTTAAAGATCATAACAAAGTGCTTTTTATTGTTTAAAGGGTGGTTGTTTTTACAAAAAAAAAAAAATTTTACTTTGTTGCTGACATGTATTTATTTTTTTTAATTTGTCATAAACATTACCAAAAATACTGATGATTTTACTTAAATGAAAATTAATGGTTTCAAGTATAAATATTTTTTTTATCTATTTAAATATTGCCAAAATATTATGTTGAATGAAAAGTAATGTAGAATTTTAACTTTAAAAGATTTTCAGTTGAAAAGGTTGCTCGAAAGACGGTTAAATGTTGTAGGAAATGATGGCAAATATGTTAATGATTAAATGTATACAACAATAAATATTTTTTTTTATTTCAAAATAGTCTATCAAAATCATACATTACTTTCTATTCAACCTAATACCAATGTAATGTAATTATCTTTCAAGTTAATTTTTTGTAATTATTTTTCAAATTTCTTTCTTTTTATTGATGCTGTTTTTCTTTTTTCTTTAAATTAGCCAATTTGATACATTTGGGGTATTCTGATCTCAGTGTAAGTTTCAATGCATATGTTTATTTATAATAAGTAATTTAATTAGATTTTGCTAAAATAACCATTCTTAATCAAACGCTGTTATTTAAATATCTTATTTTCTATTATTTTTAATACGATATAAATTTGTTTAATTTACATTAAACAAAATTATTAATTTTTTTTTAATATAAAATATTTAATTTCCTTTATATAAATAGAAATTTTATAACAACTCTTCCTGTAAAATTAATGTTAAACGTTGAATAACCATTGAACGTTCGATGCTATATTAATTAATCAACTGTAAATTTTTAAAGTAAATGATTAAATATTCTTTATGATTATAAGATATAATTAACATGATTTTCAAATTCAATTGCTCTTAAATGTCAATTTTTCTGTAGTTAATGAAACTTATATTTTTACAAATACTAAATTTACAATGTATTAAAAAGAAAGTGTTAAGCAATCATTATTATATTGGTTTCATATAATGTGATGTTTATAATACTTTCTAAATTTTTTTAGAAACTTCAAGCAAATTTACTCGATTTTATTGTAAGTAGCAGTTTTCTGTAAATTTTTCTTTGCTGTAATGATGAGTTTCCTTTTTCCTGAAATGCATTTAATTTGTTTTATTTTCAGAATGTTATAACTAGAATTATGGAAAGCTGTCAGAAATATGTTGTAAATAAGAAATCTAATTTAACTCATTGGCATCCTGTCTTGGGATGGTTTGCTCAAAAAGTCGACCATGGGTATGTGTAATCCATTTTAAACGTGTTTTTAAAAAAAAAGTTGCTTACAAATATAATTTGCTTACATTGGAGATGAATATTGTGTTAAATTGAATTACATTTCTTAATTAAAAGTTTATCATTCTAAATTTAAAATCAATATATTTTAAGATAAGATGTCTTAAATTGCTATTAGGCTTTGAAATCTATTTTAAAAATATTAATTCAATGACTATTAATATAGTACATAAAAAATGATGTAATACATATTAAGGTGTATAATAAAAGAAAATGTGCTGAACTTATATATAGTCATTAAAAAGAAGTTGATTTTAGGTGTTAAATAGTATTAAAAACAATAATATCCCTTTATTTATTTAATAGGGGATAAAAGTGTAATTAATATTTAGTTAAAAATATGCATCAGAATGTTTACATTATAATTAGGATATGTCTACTTAAATTTTATTATTAATAATAATATTATCTTATTTGAAAAAACTAAAATTCAAAAGTTGCCTATGAATTAAAGTTATCTTCTGAAAGAAACTATTCATTGAATTTCCTCCTTTGGTAGCAAAACTTTTTGAACAAGACTCTACCAGAATCAATGCCATCATCTTTAAAATGTTTGTACTGCTCGTTCTTGTCCATTTGCAGATAGATTTGTATATATATATATATATATTCTAACCTCCTTGCATATTTATATATAAAATAACTTCTATTTAATCTGGCATTCAATAGTTTGGCATATTCTATAATCTGGCACCAATTGAGTATTCGTTTTTGTATTTATTTTCTTGCATATGGAGTTTAGATATTTGTTGCCAGATCGTGACACAATTCTACTCGCATTTTTGCCTAGTGTTTATTGTAACTGTCTTTTTTGGTTGTAGTGCTTTTTATTTAATGTATATATTTTTTAATTATTTAAATATTTATCTTGAGTGCTTTATCTTTGATACTTAAAATTATATGGCCAGATTCAAGAGAGGTAATTTTGAGAGATCATTTGAAAAGAAGCCAAATTGTTATTTATATTTTGATTTATACATGACATAAATATATGAATTAAGTTTTGTCAAGGAAAAAGAATAGGTTGCTTAAAAAAAAATATTTAAAATATATAAAAGTGTTCTTTTTATTCAAGCTGAAATTTGCATCTCTTCCAGTCTTCATGAATCTTTATCGTTGGTGAAGAAACAAGTTCAACTCCTGTGGAGTGGATCTATGATAAAGACAATGTTTTCTCACTTGGTAGAATCTGTCTTAACTACACCACAGCCATCTAGTCCAACCAACCAAAGTGCTACGTCACCTGTACAGAATTCCCCTTTTAAAACAAGTACATGTAGTTGCTGTTATTTTACTCGTGAGATTTTTATTACTATTATTATTACATGTAACATTTTATGTTTTATTATTTAGAAGCAGATTTCTTATATTTTTAGAACTTAAATTCATTAGAATTTGCCTTGATACATAATGAAAATAAAAACAAACAATTAATGTTTTTATACTATTTGATAACTTAATAAAGTTATCAGAATCGTATGTCGAAAATGTGATAGCAAAGGATAAAATAGTATGAACTAAATCTTTTTTGAATAAATCAGAAAAACATTTGGCTTCTATTGTAGGAAATTTAAATAGTAAAACCATAGCTGTAAAAAAAATATTATAAGTTTTGACTGATTAGATTAATATTAAAAGATTTTATTTTTGCAAACTTAAACGTTTAAATGTTTTTTGTAGCACTTCTAATTTTTATAAACAAAAAATATATTTTTTTATTTAATAGTTGTTTAATTATTCCAGTTTTTTTAGTTAATAAATGTTTAATATATCTAATAGCATTTGCCCTGCTCTTTAAATTTAAATATTCACTAAAATGGTCTTGTGCATTGAACCATAGTTTTTGGAAATTTGGCATTTACACGTATATCATAATATCCCTAAATATGCTTAATTTTATCATGTATGATAAATTACTCAATTTCTGCAGAAAATATACTAAATAATGTTAATTTTCATGTAAAATTTTGTTTTATACATATATCAATATAAATGTATTTAATATATCGTGAGAAGAATCAAATAAGTGATAATCTTTTGAGGATTTTAGTTTTTTAATTTATAAAAAAAAATGCAAAATAATTTTAATTATTAATTATATTTTAAATATTTTATTTAGAAAACATACTTAAAAAAAATCTTCATTCTAAAATTAGCTGAAACATGCAAAATTTTATAATTAATTGTTGAAATCATCAATAAGTACAAGCTGAATTCTCATTAAGATAGCTTTTAATCAAAACCTTTATTTTTCTTTCATTTTATTTTATTAACATTTAACATTATTCTGTATATCTAAAATCTGTATTTGTATCTCAAGATTTTTTATTCCAATTCTTTGAAATTTCAGATATATTTAAAAAAGCATTGGAGAAAGCTTCATCTAGTCGTTTAAGCAATGTTCGTTACAGAAGATTAGGAAGTCCAGAAACTACTCTTGTTGCCTTAACTTGCAACTTGTATGAAACAGCTCTAGCTACTTTAACACAAATGAAATTGGATTTACTTACAGGTTATTCCTTTACTTACAACTAGAATAATATTTTTTTAATTCTAAATATAAATTTTTTTCATTGTTCACACATTTGATTACTTATATATAAAAAATATTAAAAATGATTTAATTATTTTTGTATGAAATAAAATTAGATTGAAATAGGAAATTTCTGTTTTGTTAAACAACATTTTTATGAAGGAGTTATTTTATTATTACCTCATCATTTCTAACTATAAAATTTTATGTCTTAATCTTTTTTTCTTGTATAGGTCTTTGTTATCAAGATATGGTGCTGCCAAATCTATGGAAATTCATCAGTAGCCTTGGTCCTGGCAATGGTTTAAAAGCCTTCTTAGATCACCTTGCTGTTACTACTAAAACTTGCAGTCCTGAATTCCAAATATTAGTTTTATTTTGTGATTGTGCAACGCATTTAATTACGTATGTAATTTTGGATGATCTTTTATTATTATTATTATTATTTGTTTTTATATTATTGTATGTATTATTATATATTATAAAGAATTTTTGTGTTTCTAATTTAGCTGCATTTATTTATTATATTTTTTATTTAAATCAGTAGAATTTTTTGTATAGTTATTATGTTTTTATTGATAATGCTTGATATGATTACTGTTATATTTATATCAATATTAAATGCCTATTTTTTTTATTATTTTTTTTTACTGTAAAATGCATAAAAAATTTATATATACCTGAAATATCTTTTAATATACAATTTACAACATTAATAATCAAAAAGTTGTGTGATATTTTTTTCTATTGTTGTAATGATTTTCCTTAATTATGAAAATTTTTCTTTGTTCAAAAGTGTATTTTCTTAAGAATTTTTTAATTAATTAATTTGAACAATATCAATTTTTATAAGTCTTATGAATAAATATTGAATTGATTTTTTATAAATAAAAAATTTCATTTCATGCTTGTGAGTTGATACACTAAATATAAAATTTATTCTTTTTAATATTGTTTCAAAAATAATGATGATATTTGTTGAGAATTTTTTTTAAAAATGCGTTTTAACTTAAATGTTAATTTAAACTTCATATCTAATATTTCATTTTTAATATTGTATGTCTGTGGTGCTTTGTAAAAATTAATATTATTTACAATTGCCATAAATAAATTCTTCATTTTTTAAAATTGTACTTTTTCTCCCATGACATTTTATTTTATTAGTATTTATCATTATAAATATATGTTATAATTTTATGTGCATTTTTTATCTAATTTTTCTCTGTTAGATGATTTTATGAATAAAATTATTGTTTCCCCTTTTTTTTATTTAAAATATTTCTTTTCTTTCTGATTTTTAATTATTATCGTTTCTTTAATTAAGAAAAAATTTTAAGATTTCAAAAATATGTCATTAAAATTCTTATTTTCAGAATTTTGGATGATGTTGAACTCTATGAACAACAAAAGCCATTTTGCTTGGAAGATTTAGAATCCATATCGGCTTTTCTAAATCAATTAGTTTTTAAGCTAATATGGAATAATCTTATTGGTAGGTTAAACAATGTTTTTTTTTTTTTTTTTAAATAAAATTTGAAATATAATTTAATTGAATGTTATTATATTATTAATATAGAATTTTTTATGTATAGAATACTTTTCATTTTAAAATTAATTTTTGTAAATGTTTTTCATCTTATTTTTTAGATGCTAAAGAAGTCAAAAGTAATGCATTGCTAACATCTGCTCATACATTACTAATGTTGTTGTATAAAAGGGATTGCAGACATCCATATACACAATCAGATCATTGGTTAATCAAGTAAAACTTATTTTTATTTACTTTAAGTGTTCTCGCCTCTAAAATATGTTTATTTAGTTATCTGTATTTGAAAGATTGAAATAAATATATTCCTCTGTTTTTATTTATTTATTTATTGTTTCAGAGAAATTAGAGTCAGTTCCTTTATGAGTGATTTAGAAAAGGGTAAGAAAGCTGCCCAAGTTCTGATGCAAAAAGTACCTCACATCATTCCACACAAGGAAGTGAGTGGATTTCTTTTTGTTCATTCAGGATTTGTTTAAATATTATGTAAATTTTATGTGATCATTTATATTTTCTGCAGAGAGTGGTTTTGTTTCGAAAATATGTAATGAATGAAAAAGAAATATTGGGACTGACAGAATCAGCCTGTCTTACTCCACAGAGTACACTTATAACAGTACACAGATCTAGAATAGTTGAGGTAACATTTTGCTTTTATTAAAATCAACTTATTATTAAGATATTAATAATGCTTTAATAAATTTTAAATTGGTTATAAATATTAAATTTTAAAATAAATTATTTTTTGTAAATTTTGCAATTTATATTTTTCTTGACATTTTATATAATTAAATAAGAGTCATAACCTAACACTGTTCATCTACAATAAATAATTTAATATATTTGGTAATGTTTATGTAGATCACAGAAGTAGATTTTACGAACAGTTCAAAATAAAAAGGCTCACTGTAATTAATATGTATACATATAGAGAAAAGGTGATACATATAAACTACTACCATGTTTTTTTATAACTTTTTAATAAATCTTGATAAATATATGGTTATGTTAAGATTTTACTGTTAATTTTGTCAAATCAAAAATTAGAAATACCTTCATTTTATTATAAACACAAATGAACTACTTCTCATCTGTTATTCTATAGTGGATATGTGAAAACATTGTTGAACCTATGTTGTACATATAATGGTATGATCGATTTCATTACGCATTTTATGTTTTTAAACTTTTTCCTATGCAATAGTAAAGCTGTTGAAGTTCTTATTGTATTTTTCTGAAAATTTATAAACAAATTATTAGTAAATAACATGGTAATGTTTTAAATAGATTAACCTGCTTCTAAAATTTCATCTTATGTAAAACAATTAACAAGACTCAAAGTAAAAAATAAAATAAAACAATAATAAATAAAGGTAATTTGCAGTATAAAATGCTAATAGGAGCACAAAATTATTTCGTAATTTATTATGAAAATAACATTTCGGCAATGAAAACAAATAGTATTTTGTTAAAATACGTTTAACTTAACATATTATTTTGTCATGCATTAAACAACAAATAAATATATAATAAATTCAGTGAAAAAATTAAATATATTTTATCAGTGTTTAATACGTACAAAACTTTTATATAGATATAAAAATAAATCAGCTAGGGATAAATAATTCCCATAAATGTAAAACAAAGAATATAAACATTCTTAAAATTTAATTTTAAAAAATTGCTCTTATATCTAAAATAAATTAATAGTTTAAAAAAACTAAAAAATACGCTTTTAGAGATAATCAATCTAAAAAGTAAAAAATAATTGTTAACATAAGAATAAAATGACTGACGAGAAAATGAATGTCACTGTTCTAAAAGCGTGGGGTGCTCGATATCAATCGTTATAATTTTTCACTAGTTTCATTCCAAAATGCAGAGTTAGTTTAAAAATGTCATACAAAGCACCCCACGCTTTTAGAACAGTGACATTCATTTTCTCGTCAGTCATTTTATTCTTATGTTAACAATTATTTTTTACTTTTTAGATTGATTATCTCTAAAAGCGTATTTTTTAGTTTTTTTAAACTATTAATTTATTTTTTACTTTTTTGTCTGATTAACTCTAAAAGCATTTTTTTTTTTTTAATTTTTTTAAACTATAATTTATTTTTCATGTTTTAATTTGTTTGTTTTCCACTTGACCGGTTATCCGCTAAGTTTACATACTTTTTACCCACCGAAATTTTCGGCCAATAGGAAGAGCGCAATTCGACATGATCGCACTCCTATGCCTTTGAGATCCGCCTCTTTTTAGCCACCGAAATTTTCGGCCAATAGGAAGAGCGCAATTCGATCGCGGATATTACTGAATTTCTACCCGGGGTGAAAGACAGCTAACAGGCCGGCGATCATTGAAAAAAAAAAAAAAAAAATCAGATTGAGTCTCGTTTGGAACTTTGAAGTGAGCAGACGTGTTTTTTAACCGTCTGCGTTTTTTCGACTGCCGAACGATGAGTCAAGTGGATACTTCAACCGAGGGGAATGGACCTTCTCAGGACCGCCGGGTAGTACTCTCGTCTCAGAAAGTTGATGCTATGGAAGATGAAAATGTGAATGTGAAAGAAAGTGAAAAAGTTTCCCCAGAGGGAATGTGCCGACAGGTTACAACGGCCTTGAAAGAAATTGATGTCATCGACACAATTGTTGCGCAATCGCAACGCTCTGACTTACCTCAAGACTATATACAGATAAATGAGAACTTGCTCAAGAAACGCCAATTTCTGGTGGAATGGGTAAGTCGGTTTCATTGTCCCTTAAGTGATTGTACATTGCATAATTCTAAAGTTGATAATGGTAATGTAAATAATTCTAGTAAGATTAATAATGGTACTATGAATACTGATAAACTTAATCCTAGCAAGGTAACTAAAAGTAATGTTAAAGGTAAAGTAGATGTTACTGTTAAAAATAAAAGTAAGCGTAATGCGAGTCAAATTACTAATAATGAGGGAGCCACTGGCTCTGGAGAGTTTCAAACTCCAAATAAAAAATTGATTGCAAAGGCAACTTTCACTTTTAGTAAAGATAAAGTAAGTGACGCCATTGTCACAAATAATCAGTTTCACGCCTTGAGCACTGACGCAGCGGTTGAAGAAGAAAGCGTTACAGTCATCCGAAAATTGCCGCCAATAATGGTTAAGCCAAAGGGCAATCTCAATGATATGTTAAAACTTATTGATGACAAATTTGATGGAGATGTCCATATTAAATTAGCCGGTGAGATGATTAAAATCTTTCCGAATACTGAGGATCATCATCGCGAAATCACTCGTTTTCTAAATTCCAATGGTATCGAATATTTTGTGATTACTCCAAAATTTCTCCGCCCAATTAAGGCGGTCATCAAAGGCTTACATCGGGATTCTGACCCGAATGAAATTAAAGCTGCTCTGGCTAATAAAGATTTCAATGTTGAAAAAGTTGTCCAATTGACCAGGACTAGGGATAAGCAGCCTCTCCCTATTTTTCAAATCACTTTACCAAGATCAAACAAAAATCAAGAAATTTTCAAAGTTAACCGACTCATGTATTTGGCTGTTGTCGTTGAAAAATTTAACAAAAAGCCTGTTACACTTCAGTGTTTCAAGTGTAATTTTTTTTCACCACAGTTCAAACAACTGTGGCTTTAAAGCCCGGTGTTTGAAGTGTGGTGAAGAACATTCACATAAAGATTGTAAATTATATGATAAGTTAGAAATTCCAAATTGCATAAATTGTGGACAATCTGGTCATACAGCCGCCTGGAGAGGTTGCGCCAAGTTTCCCAAAATTAAGATTAACTCCACCAAATACGCTACTTACCCAAAACACGTACCAGCTCGACAGGTTTCACCAAACTTTTCATATGCCTCGGCAGCAAAAACTCAACAATCATCTCCACTACCAGCTCATAATGCCTCCAACAACAATGACATCTCACATAACCAAATGAGTCAATTAAAGGGCATCGCGGACCAAGTTCCCTTTATCCAGAATACTCTATTATTAATGAAAGAATTTGTTGCCATTTTCTCTGATGTTAAAAATACTGCAAGTATACTTGAACAGGTTAGACAAGCGAATAATAAAGTCGATAAATTGCAGGTCTTTATCAATGGCCTAGCAACTCAAACCACCCCACATGCTCCTTAATGACTCAGTTGGTTTCTGGACTTCGCATATGCTACTGGAATGCATGTAATATTTGGTTCAAAATGCTAGAATTTACTAACTTTGTAGATAATTATAATCCAGACATAGTACTGCTTCAGGAAACACACCTTAAGCATTCTCAAACACCACACTTAATGGGGTACACCTTTTACCGTAACGATGGTCCTCAAGATCCTGTCTCTGGGGGAACTGGTATATTTATCAAGGATACAATACCTCATGATCACATTGCCACGCCGCAGCTAATAGGAATTAAAGCCACCATCATCTCTCTGAATTTTCCTCATCTTCCTTCTCTTTATATAAATTCTGTTTATGTACCTAATGCTATTGCTACTACTAACCTCACTAATGATTTGGATCTTTTATTTTCCCTCAATAATAGCGTTGTTCTTGCGGGGGACTTTAATGCGCATCATACTAACTGGGGTTGCAATTATAATAATAATACTGGCGCTGTCTTGCAAAAATATGCTCACAATTTAAATCTAGATATCATTGCTCCTAATACTCCTACTCGAATTGGCACTAACTCCACCTCCATAATTGATTTAGTTGTAACTAATAATTTTCATTTTAATAATGTCATTAACTCTTTAGACGAACTCTCTTCAGATCATAATCCAGTAATTATAGACTATAATTTTCGCGCGCAACATGATTTACCTACCCCGCATGTTACCACTTGTTGGTCTAAATTTTCTAACATTCTTGATACTAACTTTACTTACTCCTCCATTCCTATCTCTTCTCCTCAAGAAATTGAAGATGCTGTCAATGACTTAACTGCTAAGATTACTGCTGCTCATCATGCTGCTTCCAAGCCTCTTCCTACTAATAATAAAACTTACTTACCACCTTTTATTAAAGTGCTAATTACTAACCGAAATAATGCTCGTAAGCTTTGGCAAATTTATCGAGATCCTCGAAGTAAAAATGTTTATAATCATCACCAAAATCTACTCAAAAGGGCAATTCTCAAATATAAAAATGACTGTTGGGACCGGAGACTGGAATCTGCACATGTCGAAGACGGCTCTATTTGGAAAATCTGTAGCAGATTTCGGAAAAAAAGAACAAGAATTACTACACTTCAAAGCTCCAACTTTACAGCTACTACTGATGTTGATAAAGCCGAAATTCTTGCCGATACACTTCATGCACAATTTCAGGAGAACCCCTCCTCCAACAACACTATTGAATTTGAAGTGGAAAACACCATAACGTCTTTCCTTACTCAGAATAACTGTCAAAATTTTAATGCTCCTCCGACTAAAGCATCTACTATAGTTAATGCCATTTCTCAACTCAAAATCAGCAAAACTCCGGGAATTGACAATATTACAAACAAAATGCTAAAAAATATACCCTACAAGATTATTCTACAAATTTGCAAAATTACTGATGCTATCTTAACTCACAGCTATTACCCGAAAAGTTGGAAAACAGCACGGATTCTGCCTATTATCAAACCTGGAAAAGATCCCACTTCTCCGAATAGCTATAGACCAATTTCTTTGTTATCTAGCCTTAGCAAAATTATTGAGCGAGTCATCGCGGATATTCTAAATCAAGAATCGAAAGACCTTAACATCCTCATAGCACAACAATTTGGATTCACACAAGAACTTTCCACCACTCATCAACTTTTTAATATAACTGAAACCATCTGTGAAGGCTTCTCCTGGAAGCAGGATACGGCTGCAATTTTTCTGGATGTGGCGAAAGCCTTCGACAGAGTTTGGCTCAAAGGTCTTATCTACAAAATGATTAAATTTCAATATTCACCATTTCTCATTAAAATTATTCAAAATTACCTCACTGACAGGAGTTTCATTGTTTCCGTCAATCAAGTTGACTCAAAAAATTGTAATATTCTAGCGGGTGTTCCTCAGGGCTCGATCTTGGGACCTTTCTTGTACAATATTTACACCAACGATATACCACAAGATCACAAGATTAAACTGACACTCTATGCTGATGATACAGCGATATTTACACAGGGGAGGCAAATACACATTATTCAGAAAAATTTACAAAAATACATTAATAATCTTGAAATCTGGTTGGACACTTGGAAAATAAAACTTAATGTCGCGAAGACTGAAGCAGTACTATTCACCAGGAAAAATAACCGTACTCCTCCTAATGTAACTCTTTATAACACTAACATTTCCTGGTCTAAACAAGCCAAATATTTAGGTGTAATGCTTGATCGCCAATTAACATTTAAAGCGCACATTGATTATTTAAGAACTAAATTCAATAACCAATTAAGAAAATTCTATTCTGTTCTTGGCCGGCACTCAATACTAACCATTCAAAATAAAAAATTAATCTATCTTGCTTACTTACGCCCAATTATAGCATATGCGAGTCCAGTCTGGGGCTCCACTGCACCAAGTAACTTTCTTCTACTTGAACGATTAGAAAATAAGGTTATTCGAATGATCACTGCTGCTCCATGGTTCGTTCGAAACAAGGACATCCAACACTCTATTGACATGATTAGCTTTCGGGAATTTGTAGCCAAAATTGCTCAAAATTTTTATGATTCCATGCATAATTCTGACAACGCTGTTATCCAAAATTTAAACACTTTTCATTATGACATCTCCACACCATGCACACGGAAACGACCAAAACATGTACTCAACATTAACAAGTAGACGGGTTTTTCCTTGTTCTCACTTTCTTGACACTATTCACTCTTTTTGACACATTCCATGGTCCTGGTCATGATTGCTTAGGGCTCGCGTCGCGAATTTTTTTTTTTTAACTGCTCCTGCGCTGGTGCTCACTGGTGATACGGCTTTTCTTCTTTTGTCATTTCTAGTTTGTTTTGCTTAAATTTTTGTTTTTATTTTTAAGTTCTCTTTTTTCTTTAAATGTAATTATGCAATGTTTTTACAATCTACTCTGGGCCTTGAGCCGACTGTTATTGTTTCTATGCTGCAACTTGGAGGTTTGGTCGCTTCGCGACCAAGGTACTCCGTTCACCTACACCTATTCACTAACAGGCCGGCCTACAGCCATCTTTCACCAGGAATTTATTAACGACCCTCAGCCAAAAAGAATTCACTTCGATCTGGGCTAATCCCGCTCTTAAATTTAATTCTCCGATTTCGAGCGTCAATGTTTACGTTTTCGAGTTCGTTTTTTGTTTACGTTTTGGTTAAAATTCTTCACATCTTGCCAGACCAATCAGGATGATCGCTCGTTTAGCTCCGCCCACCAAAATCGTCAGTATGATTCCGAACGCCGTCGAGTGCACTGCTCCTCTTTCCTTTTCTCTTTCTCTCCCTAGCAAGGGCAAATCAAAACAACTGCACAAAGGAACTCTTAATAAATTTAAATTATATTATTCTACTTAAACTTTCTATTTATTGTTCTAGAGAGATGGCTCTCATTTATTTTTATTATTTTTATTTTAAACTTAATTTCTGTAATAGCTAAATATTATGATTAAAATTAATGCTTAAGAACTGGAGGTACGGGCCTTCGGCCCTGGTACTCCATCAAAACACACATCCTTTGTCCTTTGACAGCTAACAGGCGTACCGGTTACGGAGTTCCTTGGTGGTTTTAAGAATCACAAAACCTCCACATCTTAAATTAATTAAAACATTAGCATAAATTGTAGTTTCTTAAATTAATGAATAGAAATAATTAAAAATAAATAAATGAATTTAAAATTTAGGAAAAACATCTGCTTGAGAACAATTAAAGCAGGAGATCGAAAAAGCTAAAGCTATCGGTACAATTAAGAGTCCGTTGACGATGCCCAAAAATAAAAAGGTTAAAGTTAAAATGAGAATTTTAAGATAAAAGTAAAATAAAACAAAAGTAATTAAGATTATACAAAATAAGTAGGGTTTGATCAGTTGACTGACTCGCCAGTAGATGGCGCCATCAGTCCCAAAATCGAGCCCAAAAAGTGAGTTACATACAAACATACAGGTGAAGCTAATAAAAGCGTATTAAAAATGAACATTTATTTAAATGTTACATTCTTCTGAATGAAAATATGTTCTAAATGATTATTAATAATATACATATTCACATAATTTGTATTTTTGTTTTGTTTCTGACCCAAGTTATATTATTTTAGGAAAATGAAATTTTAATTAAAATTAAAATTTAATTTTTATTAAAATTTCAGGATGGTTATCAGCAATTATCTATGCTACCTCCACAGTCACTTAAAGGTGTTATTAGAGTGAAATTCATAAATGAACAGGTATATTTTTTAATGTTTGTGCATTTAAATTCATTTTTTGCTTTAGTTCTTATATGTAGATTGTTAATTTCATTCTGAGAGGTTTATTTTAAAATAGTGGAAGTATAAATGTATTTTTATATGGTTAAGAAACTATACTATTTTTAAAATGTGTTATTTCTTATCCTACTTGGTCGATATTGGCATCTAGACCCAAGTCCATGAACCCATGTGTTCTCATGGAAGGGGGCTGTAATGGAGCACCAGTAGGTGTGAAAGTCTAGTTTGGTCCGTGTCACTGAGAAAGGAGGGCAGTGCCTTCCAGGAGGACTTTTAGGGGGGAACTATCCCGCATTTGTATATTGTATGGGAGCAAACCCTGAAAACTCCCACAAAGTAGTCTGACTAACGAGGCAAGATACTGAACATCACACCATCGAATCTCCTCGTTTTTTGAAACAGTGTCTAGAGCAAAGCTGCCAGCAGATTGAACCTCAGCCCTAATGCTCACCAGAAGAGAGGTTGCCACTGAGCCATGAGTCGGATATTGTTTTAATATTTTTCTTTCGTTCTAATGCAGCTGGAAAACACTTAGACAGTTGTCTTGGATGCCTTAAGGCAAGCGCTGCACCGGCGATACTCACTTAGCACTACCCAGGGGATAAGTTATGAATTCTGAGATACTTAAAGATAAGTTAGGAATTCTGAGTAGCAATGCTCTATGGTCATCTTAGACAGAGACCAATGGTTTAAAGTGTATTACGAATCACTACAAACAACCATGGCACCGCCGAGACTCGAACCCGAAACCTGTGGTACCGAGCGCTGGCCACTCGGCCATTCAGGCCCATTTTTAAAACATAATCTTTTGAAAAAAATTTAATTGCAATTTTAAATTATTTTATTTAAATGCTTATTTCAATTATTCAACATTTTAAACACTTAGTTTATTTAAATAATAAATTTATTACTTAAATTTATTATTTCTTTAGAAAATATTTGAAATATTACGAATTGTAAAAAGTATTATAAGTTGTGAATACTACTCTACATTCTTCTGAAATGTATGGAAGTTATCCACAAAATTTACTTGTTAATTATTTATAGCTGCTAATGTAAGTTGCAAGCAAATAAATAATAATGCATTTTTTTCTTTCAGGGTCTTGATGAAGCTGGTATTGATCAAGATGGCGTATTCAAAGAATTTTTAGAAGAAACAATAAAAAAGGTGTTTGATCCATCACTAAATTTGTTCAGAGTAAGTTTTGCCGTTTTATATGAAATCTAATATTTCACACAGTTTTGAGAAAATTGCTGTTTTTATTATAAAACTGTAATATTTTTATAAAAGAATTATTTGAATATTTTGAAATTAAATATGAATAAATATTTGTAAACATTTTGCAATAAATTGTTTTTGTTAATTTAATTGACAAACCTAATCTGCTGCCCATAGATTATTATATAAAAATTATTTAACTGCAAATTAGATGCAATTATTTTTATCTAAATATATGAAATGAATATTTGTCAAGCAATTTTTTTAAATTGCATGGTTTCTTATAAAATATGTTTTTCTTTTACTTTTACTTCTATTCTGATGTAATTTAATTTTAATTTAGAATCATTGTAAAATTAAAAATGTGGTTTTTCAGGCCACCAGTGAAGAAAGACTTTTCCCTTCACCTACTTCAAATATCCATGAAAACCATTTATCTCTCTTTGAGTTTGTTGGAAAGATGTTAGGAAAAGCTGTTTATGAGGTAATATTAATTCTATGCATTTTGTTTTATTGCATCCATTCGTATACATCAAGATATATATTTTTTTAAATGTTTATTTAATGTTAATGTTATTAAATGTTAAATATATATTTTTTTTACATTTTTTTTAATAGGGAATAGTAGTAGATGTTCCTTTTGCTTCATTTTTTCTAAGTCAAGTTTTAGGCCATACACACAGTGCTTTGTATAGTTCTATTGATGAACTTCCGTCATTAGATCCAGAGCTTTATAAAAGTTTAACATATATCAAGGTAAGAAAAACTGATACATTTCCTTAGTGTGATAAAAAATATTGATTTTTGAATAATTCATACTTGATAAAAGTTTATCAAATCCAATGAATTTATAAATCAATTATTTAGATAAAGGTGTTATCAAATCCTTTAATTGTGAAAAATTGTCAAATTCTTAATATACTGGTTTTAAATTTGTGAAAGTTATTTTTTCTTAAAATACAAAATTGTATTTATTAGTATTTAATGCTTGATGAATTTTTTTTTAAAGCAACTAAATAAATTCATTTAAAAAAGGATGTATTTGAAGAAATATTTATTAACATTAAAATTATAATATAAATTTATTTTTATAAAGAAATATGATTATAAGCAGAATGCTAACAAGATAAACTTAATTGTATAATCTCTAAAATTATTAAACCAAGCTTCAACATAAAATTCTATCATGCTTTCTTCTGTATTTCATAAATGTAATATCTAAATTTCATTATAATAAGTTATCATAATACATTTAATATTTCTTTCCCAATTAAGTTCCATGTCAATCTTTGTAATTTTTTTGTATTGAAAAAAACCTTACAGAATCAATTTAAACTTTAATTACTTTCCTTGTATCATAATTTATAAACAATAAATTATTGAATAATATTTCTTCAGCATTACACTGGAGAACTTCATGAATTAGACTTAACATTTTCAATTGATGAAGACTGTATGGGGCAAATAGTAACTCATGAACTCGTTCCTGGTGGTAAAGCTATCCCTGTTACCACTGAAAATAAGTAAGGATTCTTATTCTGTATCCGTTCCCATTCACAATCTAGAAGTAATTTTGACAAATTACTGTAAATGCAAACATTTGTTTGATACTGTATACAGAAAATCTTTTAAATTATTAATATAAGATTTTTAAATGCACAAATCTATAAAGGGTTCAGGGATTCTGTTTCAAACTGATTCCTTAATAATTATAGGTTTTTAGTAACTTTCTGAAATTTAATATACTAGTTCAAATTTACATTGCTTAATTAATTGTATTATTGCCAATTATATCATTGTTGTAAACATCACATGTTGATATCATTTGATTAGCATTATTTGTTGAGAAAACATATTATAATTCAAGTCATTGTCATAATTTGATCAAATTTCAGAAAAGATATTTATTCATTTTCACCCCCTAAACTGTGTAAACGTTTTTTAGTAAAGATTGTTTGGGGTTTATAATTTTCTAATATTTTTAATGTTTTTTCTCTAATTATATATACAATGTTTAAAAAAATAATTATTTTATCCTTCTTTTGTTAGAAATATATATATATATATATATATACATATATATATAATGAAATCCCATATTAAAAATATTTATTGAATTTGGTGCATTTAAAATTAATGCACCATCTGTATTAATATTAAATGTACTGTTGTGCATACTGTGCACATATAAATCAATGAAGAAACTTAAGTTTCATTGTTCTATTTCAGGATTAGCTACATCCATCTTATGGCTCATTTTCGTATGCATGTCCAAATTCATGATCAAACTAATGCCTTTTTGAGAGGATTCCGTTCAATTGTAAACCCTGACTGGCTAACAATGTTTTCTACTCCTGAATTACAGAGACTCATCTCTGGGGATAATACTCCTGTAGATTTAGTAGATTTGAGGTAAAAAAAAAAAGTTTTATTGGTTGATTATTTATATCTATAAAAATAATTTAGGAACATAATTGAAAAAAAATTTTTATTTATACTTTCAATAAAAATATTTTTTAAATATTATTTTCATTGTTATAAGCAAGATGTTGAAATTTGTATGTATATAATGTTTTACCAAATTTCTGCCAATTTATGTGCATGCATTTATTTCATGTTTTAATTGTACCATTGTATGCATTAATTTGAAATATTTGTATATTTGCTTAGTTATTTATAATTTTAAAAAAATGAATGTGCAAAAAGTAAGACCTTTTTTTGATTTAAATTTCCCGGCCGTATGGTATTTCAATTCCCCCCTTCTTTTTTAGGTTGTTGGCGTGGTCCTTGACATCTGTGTGAAATTTGACGTCAAAATATTCATTAGTGCTTGAGTTATGCTTGGCTTCATGAGATGCTAAAGCACTGAATGTGCGAACTCACACTGCATTGATTCTTCGTGACTTTTTCACCAAAAATGTAACCCATATCGTTCCACAACCACCGTATTCACCTGATTTAGCATCGTGCTACTTATGGCAATCCCTAAACTCTGTGGGCACCCTTTTGAGTTGATTGAAAAGACATTAAAAAATTGTCGGAATCCGTTTTAGCGTCTCACAAAACCAAACGTAAACTCAAGCACTAATGAATATTTTGACATAAAATTTCACACAGTCAGGAGCAGCGCCAACAACTTAAAAAAAAAAAAAAAAAAATTGAAATACCATATGCCCGGGAAATTTAAATTGAAAACTTGTCTTACTTTTTGAACACAGTAGTATAAATGTATATTTATGAAGATATTTTTTTAAAATTTAAGAATTAAGTTTGTTGTAATTTGTATAAATTCATGCATAAGAAATAAAGGAGGGGAAATGAAATGAAATAGAGGTTAAATATATCAAATTATAATCATTCTTATTTGGTATTCTAACCTAAAAATTAATTAAAAAGTTTAAAAAATTATTTTTTTTTTTTATAGAATATAATTTTTTTAATATAGATTATAAAACATAAGAATAATTTCATTGCTTTTTCTTTTGTAGGAAACACACAAAATACTTTGGAGGTTTCCACAACAACCATCGTGTTATAAATTGGTTGTGGGATATTCTTGAAAAGGATTTTTCTCAAGCCGAACATAAAATGTTTTTAAAAGTATGGCATTGTTTCAAATTTATTCTTCACAAATTTTATGTATGCTTTTCTCAGTTTTAAGGAACGTTATTTTATATATGGTTAAAAATATACTGCTGATATATCTTGAAATCACAGGGTTAGTATTATTTTCTTATATGCTTTAATAAGAAGAACTTTTTTTTTCCTAATACACTGGGGGACAAAATTAAGAGATGGAAAGCATTTTCGCACATTTCTCTAAAAATACGGCACAAAACCTGGATAGTTGATTGCCATATATGGAAACTGTAGCGCTATTGGCCCTGAGATAAGTTTACGTATTCTTGTGGGCGTTGCTAAGCCAGCAGGAGGTATAGAAGTCTGCATCGAGCTATTCATCTCATTCCACTCTTCAACACAGTTGCAGATTTTAGTGCATTTTTTGAATAATCTTGTTGTTTCTTGCTGGTTTTTAGGTGAAATGAGTGAACATCATCGTTTAGACGAAGGTATGAGGTGGAGAATTGTGGGTAGACTTGAGGCAGGCCAGTCCCAAGCTCAGGTTGCTAGGGAATTGGATATAACACCAAGCTTCATTTCCAATTTGTGGAGTCAATTTAAAACTAGTGGGACAGTATGCAGACGGCCAGGACAAGGTCGCCCGAGGGCTACAACAGCCAATGAAGACCGGTATTTGTTCCTTTCAGCTAAGCGCCAGAGGACGGCTACAGCCACTCAATTGTCTAGGGGCCTCGCGGCTGCTACAGGAACATCAATTTCAAGTAAGACAGTTTCCAGGAGACTCCATGAAAGAGGGCTGTATGCCAGGAAGCCCGCTATTTGCATCCCACTTCCTCCCTCCCACAAAAGAGCTCGTGCAGAATGGTGCAGACAACATCAAAATTGGACTCAGCTTCAATGGGCTAATGTTCTCTTCACCGATGAGTCCAGATTCTGTCTACAACCTGATTCTGGATGGTTATTGATATGGAGGGAACCAGGAACCCGATTCCATCCTAGCAACATTATCAAAAGGGACCATTATGCTGGTGGAGGAGTCATGGTTTGGGCAAGGATCATGCAAGATACCCGCACACCGCTCCATGTGTTTGACAATAGTTCCGTGAATGCCCAGAGGTACAGGCAGGAGGTCCTGGAGCCCTATGTGCGTCTTTTTAGGGGCGCTGTTGGCCCTGAGTTCTTTTTTATGGACAACAATGCACGACCACATAGGGCTCTCATGGTTGATGAATATCTGGAAAGCGAGGATATTCAACGAATGGATTGGCCAGCCAAATCCCCTGACCTGAATCCTATTGAACATGCTTGGGATGCTCTTGGGAGAGCTATTGCGATGCGCCAACCTGGAGTTAAAAATTGCTCTGGTGGAAGAATGGGAGGGTCTTCCACAACTTAACTCCCTAACAACCACCTTAACTCCCTTATTAACAGCATGCATACTCGTTGTGCATGCTGTCTGTTTGTCAGGGGGACCATACTAGAGGCTACACACACTGTACAAGCCTCACTTTTATTGTCATATTTTATCCTTAAGTTCAGACTACATTGGATTTATTGGCAATAGGCCATGCCAGTGAATGGCACTTTCATTTTTGTTTTGCATACTTTATTATCATGGAATAAGCTATATCCATACCAAATTTCATTTATTTATATTCAGTATTTTTTGAGATATTTGGGAAAATGTCTTCCATCTCTTAATTTTGTCCACCAGTGTAGTATAAGAATTATAGCCAAGTTTTTATGGAGTTTTTCAATTTTTCTTTTTTTTTCTTCTTTTTTTTTTTAATAATTATGTATGCTTAATATGTATTATGTTTGTTTGTATTATATGTATTATTTATATATGAATATTTCCAGTTAATATAAATTTTTTGAGTATTATTTTAATTATATTTAAGTTTATATTTTTCGTAATATGTGTGAATTCATCAGATTATTTTAATGCATTTTTCTTATAAAAATAAAATTTAATATGTTCTTTCTGATAGCAAGTCATCATTTAAGTGATTCATGACAAAAATTAAATTTTTATAATATGGAGGAAATTTTTTTAGAATTATATATATATATATTCTTTTATTTCTGCAAATTACTGCTCTTATAAATTAAACTCAGACTTTTTGCTTTTCTTATAAATACCTTGATTAAACTGATTTTGGTTTTAGAAA
The DNA here is from genome assembly GCA_021605075.1 of Caerostris darwini. Lineage (NCBI taxonomy): Eukaryota > Metazoa > Arthropoda > Arachnida > Araneae > Araneidae > Caerostris > Caerostris darwini. Next base: position 104,423 of record BPLQ01012755.1, read on the forward strand.
TCAAATTTATATTCTAATTTTTACTTGTACAAGCTTTAATTGGTTTTTAATGATGTGTGAAGTTTTAAATTAACAATTTAAAGCAACTTATTTTAGAATTGTTGTTGTTAAAAATTACTGTATATTTTAATTAGCAAGACTACATATGTATACCTTAATTTTACTGTTGTTGTATTATTTAATATGAAATTCTGATTGCCAGTATTCGAGAAATGCCAGCCAGATGAAATACTAAATAAAATTAAAAGTTTTTCTTTTTGAAAAGAAAGGCCTTTTTGTGAAAGTAGATACATTATAAATAGTCATTTGAATTTCATTTCAAATATTTACAAAATAGTGTTTTGTTCAATTTATTATAGATTCTTGTTTTAATTTCTTATAATAAGTTATTTTATGCAATTAGAATTAATGCCATTCATTTTAATAAAGATAAAAAGATACAATATGTATATTTTAACTAAATTTTAAAGAGCTAATTAAATGTTTAAAAAGTGTATTATTTTATTCAATTGAATTTTAAATTATTTAAAAAACAATACATAAATAATTGGTTTCCAAAAATTAAGGGAATATCAGAAAAATTGTAGTTATGAAATTTCTATTTATTGAAATATAATGAAATTTGGCTAAAATACAATTTAAAATCTAAAAGCTAAATATCATTAAGTCTCTTAAAGTAAAAATTACTGATTGTTTAAAGTACATTTTTATAATTAGATGCTTTATTTCAGTTTGTTACTAGTTGTTCTAAACCACCTTTATTGGGATTTGCTCATTTGGAACCGGCATTTTCAATACGTTGTGTGGAAGTTAGTGACGATCAAGTAAGTGCTTGTAACTTTTTGAAAAAAAATTTCAATTTTCATAAGAATAAAGTATTTTAAATTTCCTCCATTGTTAATCAATAAAATTAGTAAGTGTTATAATTATTTAACTTTTAAAAATCAAAAAAAAAAAAAAAGTCCTCTTCTAGTTGTAGCAAGTTTTCAAACTTAATATAATTATTATTAGATAGTATATTTTAAAATAACTTCATACTTCATGAAAATATTTAAATTTTCTTTAATATTTCTATTTTATTAAATGTTGTGCTGTCATTTTAATTTTTAAAATTGATTATGCCAAATAATATTGAAATAATTATTTCTATAAAATGAAAGTTTCATTTAGTTTGATTCATTATTAATCTATTTATGTTGTGTGTTCCTATTTTAGTGAATTATTAATATATTTTGTGAAAGAGTAAAATCATCAAAAAAAAATTTTTTTCATTAAAAGAATAAAATAATGTGTATTGTGACTTTGAATTACATGCATGATTCGTGTAAAGTTAATTTTTCATTTATGAAGAATGGGAAAATGGAAAGTTTTCTTCAAAATAAATCCTTTGTTTTTAAATTAATATTTTTTTTTTTTTTTTCCCCAAGGATACTGGTGACACTGTTGGAAGTGTCCTTCGTGGATTCTTTACTATACGAAAAAAAGATCCTGTTAATCGCTTACCAACATCTTCAACTTGCTTCAATCTTTTGAAACTTCCAAATTATCAAAAGAAAAGTACACTTAGAGAAAAATTGAGATATGCTATTGCATGTAACACTGGTTTTGAACTTTCTTGATTCGCATTTGTGCAATTGATATATGCTGGATTTTTCTTATTATTTTATCTTTATAGAAAAGCACATTATTCATGCACTGTATATAGTTGGTGTTTTGTGCATCTAAATGAAGTTACTTTGTATAATAAACTTGTTATCTTGCAAGTTTATCTATTTTTTAGTAAACTCTTTCCAGAAACATTTTAAAGTGGCATTGTATTACAGTTATGTTTTTTGTTTTATCTTTATGAAATAGAAAAGAAAATAATCATAGTTCTGTTATTTATCATTACAAGTTTTACACAATAATTTTTTGTTGACTTTTTTAAGCATGCAGCATTATTATATATCTATTTATAATGTTATCTAATATAGTGGCGGACAAAAAAATTGTATCACCTGTGAAAAAAGTTTTAAGTTTTATGCAAAGATACTCTAAAAAAATATGTGTGTACCTTAAAAGTAAACCTATAAGAATAAAATGCCTTAAAAATAAGTTAATTCAAACAATTATTGTGAATAAGTTCTGAATGTGAAAAATATAATATTTATTCAAAATATGGGAAATGTACTCAAAATAAATGAGACAGAAGTGCAATAAGATGCTGAATGCTTTGTAGATTCTCCATGAATTGTAATGACAGCCTTAGCAGTATACCATGAAAGAAATTAATTTCTAAATGCAATGAATATATTTATGGAACCAAACCCTTGTTATTCTTGATAGGCTAGTTCCATTGAATTATTGTGGCATCCATTATATGCCAACAATTTTCAGTGAGATATAAATTGGGACTACAGACTTTCCAGACCAGTGTAAAATTTTGGTAGCTGACATTTTGGGATACAGATGTATAAAGGAGGCACAGGGATATGGGAAAATTATTTTTATAGTACACATTGTACTCAAAAATCTAAAGTAGCACAACAAAATCATATATTAATAATTTTAAATTCTATTTACTGATTTTGCTATACATTGATATGATTTCCGAGACTATTTGGCTCACTGGAAACTTCACAGTTGGACGATATGTTTCAATTTTTTATTTCATAACATACAACTGGTTATACCTTTAATGGAGGTTGAATTAGGATTTATCTGAAAAAATTACTGTATTCCATTGAGTCTTTATTCATGAACATGTTTTTCTACCTAGTCAAAGTGCTTCTACTTTTCCAGTCAATAATAGCCTTTGTTTAGATCAATAAGCAAGGAAACCATATTCCTTAATATGCTGATGAGTAATTTGTGTACTTGTATGAATACCACAAGCATTCCCAAAGCCAACTTTTAAATCTGAAGCACTTGCTGACAATTATAGACATATTTCAGAAATTTGCATTAGACAGAAATTGTGGACGTTCTTTCTATATAATCAGATTAGCATTTCAATTTACTGGAAAAACTGGAAACTGGATATAGCATTGCTTTGTTTTGTGATAATATGGTAAAGAACGCCCTTCTTTAACTAAAGAAACAATTTTTTCTTTATTGGTGTCAATTGAACATATGAAGCTATGCATTGTCGTTGTTTCATTGTGTAAAAGCAACTACCTCTTCATCAATTTTTAGTTGTCTTTATGAAAACTTAAGAATACAATATTTTGGAACTTTTAAATAATTCAACAGTCAATCAAATAAAATTATACCTTGTTTTAAAGCTACTAAATTTTAGTCAAACAATAGAAATCATGAACATTACATTACAGAATGTTTATATTGTTGGTGATGCAGTTTTTTTTATCTTCTACAGATATTCAATAAATTTTCTGTAATTTTTTTTTACGTCTTATTTTTGATAAAAATGTTTGTATTATAATTGTAATTTGAAGTATAAAAACCTTGTAGTTATTTATTTATACAAAATATTGATTTACGTACTTTGTATGTATCTCATTTTGGACATCTAAGTTTTGAAATATTGAAACAAGTTTTAAATATATATTGAATGTTAATTGTTTTTTAAATAAGTATTTTAATGTCACTTCCAATTGTCTGTTCAAATGTTGTAAATATATGTGACTGTATGTGTGTATATGGTTGTATTTGTTTATTATTATCTATATTTCAGTTATGTTAATATTGCAGTTAGTTATATTATTATTTGTTTGCTGCAGCTTTATTTAAAGTTATTAAAATATTTTAAGTGCATAAAGATTGCGGGCATTCTTAATTGCACTATAGAGTTGTTTATATATATATATATATATATATAAATTGTTTATTAGTATATATTTGAAATTAATCATATAAATTTAATATTTTATTTAATAAGCTTTTCAGCAATTATTTAATGCTTTTCATACTCTAGCTCCAGTTTTAATGTGATATTCTACAGAATATTATTTCTGAAAGATAATAATTGTTTTAAATGTCTAACATTATAAGAAAAAAAATTTAAAGCTTACAGAAAATTTTTATGAATCAATTTAACTGACAGCTTTTAATTAATCATTGAATTCATATTAAATTTATTTCTAAAATATTCTTTAAAATTTAAACATATTTTGCATTTTTTATTGATAGATTCCAATGTAGTAATTAATATTTTTTACTAAGTCAATGTGTTAAGATATTAAAATTAAAAAAAGTTTATTTACTACTTTACTTGCTTTTGTTTAATATTTTAATGGAATATGTTGGATTAAAAGCTTTTACACTAAGCATTTATTATAATAAGTTACAAGCAATAATAACAGCACTTCTCTTAGATTCATTAATTTTATTTTCATATTAAAAATTTTATCTAACAGTAAAATATTTCGTTTTGAAATTCAATTTTTTAGTTTTAATATTATTGAAGAATAAAGAACAAATTCACTAAACTGTTAGATTTTTATAACATTTCAGAACATTTTTTTAGCACTAATGTAGAAACATAAATGGAGTATTCAAATGGAGAAATCAAGAATTAAAACTAACTTAATCTGCTTGGTTTATTAAAAGATAAAATAAGTGTTACATTGTTTATGCTTAGAAAAATTTTGTGTATAAAAAATATTTTCATATATCAAATTTTTTTAAAAGTCAGAAGTAGTAAAAATTTCAATAGTTCTTAAAAAAAGATTTAGTGGAGTTGTATTTTTTTAGATTTTAAAAAGGTTTGCTTGTTGTAATGTGTATAAAACAATTTTAATGATATTAATATTCTATCAAAAACATTAAACTTTTTTATATTAAACATCTATCTCTGACATCTGCAGATATTATAAATAATTATACTTTTGTGAATTGGTTGAATAACCATACAGCAATATTTTTAATTTCAATAATTTTTTTGAAGCATTGATATCTTAAAATTTATTATTTTTATATTTCCTCCTTTTCTCAATTTTATATTTCAATGTATAATAGCATATCATTATATGAATACATACTGTAGTAATAACCTAATTTTTGACACTGATTTTTATAGCTATTTTTGTGTGGTAAATCTTTTAACTATATAAATTTAGACATAATAAATATACTTTCATCTGAAATAGGCATGTTTTCTTGATTTAAAAAATTATATTGGATTTTTAAATACATATTTTATTGGCATTCTACACACATGTTATAATATACAAAAACAAATTTATATTTTACACAAAATCAATATATTCTGTGCAAAAAAGTTATTTTAAAAAGTAATCATTCAAAATACCTTACCCCTATAAGCACCCAATTGATTCATATGTCCAATGAATTTTATGAGAAGCAAAGTTATTTAAGATTACAATTCAAGTGTTATTTACATTTAGCATATTCGTAAAGAAATTCATCATCAATTTCAAAAACATTGGTGATTAATGTATGTTGTTGAAGAACATTTTACAAAATTCGATGGATAACCAAAATCTTGTATTAACCAATAAAAGTAACAGCATCTTTTGTCCTTATTAGAATTAATGGATAAGAAAAATATAGATTTTTGTGCGCAAATATCGAA